>MU005765.1:1133501-1167449 GCA_010093715.1 Pleomassaria siparia CBS 279.74 | reverse complement strand
GAACTCAAAAGAAAAGAAAAGGAGAGGAAAAAGGAAAATAAATGTGACCGCAGAATGAGAATGACCCTCTCTCTCTCAAAAAAAAGGGTCAAGTTTACCATGATTCAAATTCGTAAACCCATCACCGAACAAGAAGTCCTTTCTCAACGCATTCCCAAACTTCTTCTCCACCTTGCCTGCCGCAGCGAGTGCTGTTGTTGTTGTTGTTGTTGTTGTTGTTGTTGGTGTTGATGGAGCCATGACTCGACATAGACCCCCAACCGTGATGATTGTGATGATTATGATGATTATGATGATTAAACAGAATCAAGGGCTCTCGAGTTTATATATCCCAGCAGTGAGAGGAGAGGAGAGGAGAGAGAGAGAGGAGAGGAGAGAGAGAGAGAGAGAGAGAGAGAGGTGTGAGTCAGTCAAATACCATATACGACAGAATCCGAGATAAAACTTGGTATTTGGTATATAGATTTTGTCAAGGGGCGTGAAGGGCGTGTAATATTCGTGCTATCAGTCAGTGCTTGATTTGTGTGGTTGTGGTTGTGGTTGTGGTTGTGGTTGTGATTGTGATTAGAAATGCCCGGCACGAGATGCCGAAGATGCAGTCAGTCAGTGGTCGAGAGCGTTTATTTCTTGATAGAGAGAGAGAGAGAGAAAGAGGGCATCCGAGCTTGTACAGAGGGTAAATGCAATACAATAACTCTGACCGTCACGTAAAATGTGGGGCTGGCATCATCAAAAGTCGTAGCCAATATCTTACACAGAATAGCTAATAAATCATTGCAGCATTTTGCAGCGATAATTATTAGAGATTCTCTCTTAGTTATGCGCTGACACCTTTCCGCCAGAGCGGTGAAGTGGGAGTCTCAGCGCACGTGATGGCTAGAGTTATCAATCGAAATGCGCCCATGGACCAGTCATGGAATGGAATCAGAATACTCACCATCCGTCCCTCACTGCATATTGGTTAATACTCCACGTTATTTAGACGTCGTTCGTGTTGGTATCTGATCTACATGACTATCTCCTTTCTCCTTCCTCGACTTCTTTTGCGATGATATCCACCCTCGTCTCGTCCTCCTAAAAGTTCATCGCCAGGATGACATCTGGATTCTTTGTCATACCCCGTAAATTATGTACAGTATATAGTGAAAAGAAGCTAACACAGTAAACGACAAAAAAGAAAAAACGAGTGGCACCTTCAATCCCAAAACCGTAGTTATTCAAATCGCAAAGAAATCATGTTTTATTTTTTCGCAAGCAAACATTACAATTGTTGCCGCTTAAATGGTGCGCATACCCCGTGCCATCTCGTTCTTGATGCGCCGGCGGTACTGCTCACGGAACTGAACGCGACCCATGGTGCCGAGGCCGACGATGCCGATGAAGAAGCCGCACCATGTGCTGGTGACGACGAGTCCGATGGGGAAGAAGGCGAGATTAGTTCCGGGGAGGATGAAGGGTGCAGCGGCCTGAGCTTGGGCGGAGGCAGACGCTGCGGCAGCCTGGGGTGTGAGGGTCGAGGTGGACTGCTTAGCGAACACACCATTGACAAATGAGGCTTCCTGGGAGGAGAGAGTGGCGCTAAGATCCTGGTTTGTGGTCGGGTTTTTTGCAGTGAGCTCGATTTGCGGGACGAGGAGAGGTTGCAGGGTAGCTCTGTTGGTGGTTAATTATTATTATTATTTGTAAAAGTTCAAGTAATTGACTTACTGCGTCATTGCGCTTCCCATCAGGTTGCTGTTGATCCTTCCAACATAGTTGAGAACCTTGAGCTCCACTGGTGCAGCACTGGATCCAGCCTGCCTCTCCACGAGACTGCCATCGTCCCTACGAACCGGGGGCCACTCAATTTGTCTCTTGATAAAGGTTGCATTCATGCTCTGTACAGTAGCGCCCAAATATGATAATGTCATGGAGACATCGGAGGCGGTGACTCCATTCCAAGGATTGATCGGGGCAGAGACATTGTAGAGACGTAGCTCGGCCTGGAAGACACCGGTCGCGTTGTCCAGAAAGGGCAGATTGTAGCAGACGGCGAGTCCAGTTGGATTCGACGCCTGACCATTGAGTTGAACCAGGGCATTCCCACACGCTGCCTTTGTCTCCGTCTCCCATTTTGCGAGGTCCGCCTTTGCTGCGTCGCCAGATGCCGGTGTCGACGAGATCTTGGGTGCCGATTGTGCCGGGCTGTTGGAGTCCTGGCGGCGGGTGAGGGTTGCGAGCATGTCGGCGTCCCGTCGAAGTACATCCTCCACGTCTTGGCTGCGCTGGAAGACTGCGTCGAGTGTGGCCGAAGCTTGTCCGACGAGGAGAAGGCCACCCAGCAGGGCGGTTTGGAAGAGCATGGCGAAGAAAAGGGTCGAGTGGTATTAGTTTTGTCGATCTGTGGTATTAAGATCTAGTCGGAGAGGAAGAGAATAGACGGGCTGCCCAGCAGCGGTGTGAAGGAAAAAAAAAAGAGGGTGGCAAGAAAGGAAGGTAAGAAATGGAAGAGACGTGAGGGAGAGAAACAAAGAGTGACGATTGTGAAATCAACGACGCATGAGAAACCGGCTCTGCACGGGATTCATGAGCAGAAAACACAAGAAGCGAGGATGGCTAGCAAATTGAAAAAATGTGGCTGTGACAGGAACACGCTCTTGGTGACGAGGCAACAACCGTGCTAGACGGGTGGGGGATGGTGATGGCGTGAGTGCATGACGCTTCAGACTCGAGCAGCAGCACCAAGATGCATTGACATATCCATAGCAGCGTTGCGAGACGTGGGCTGCGTGACACTGAGACGAATGGCGGGGATACCCGTATGCGATGCCGTTGGACGATGGCTCTGACTGTTACTTTTGTATAACGGGGGCTAATAATTGTTAGTAAATTGTTAGTGAATACTGGGCCGGGGCCCAAAGCCAGTCAAGCTTTGTGTGCGTCAAGGGCGTAGTCCCGTGTGTAGCGGGATGAAGCATGAATGGGGGGCCCCCTTGAGACAATTGGTGTTGAGTAGATCCTCGACGCGCTTCAGGGGCACAGTAGCTTTTTCGCTAAGAGTCCAGTCGGCAGCACGCCTGGGGTTTCACCTTGGTCACTCCTTGTCGGTCCTTGTCTGTCCTTTGTCGCGCTCCTTGTCTGTCGCTCTCCTTGTCGCTCCTTGTCGCTCCTTGTTCTCCCCCCTGCCTGACTGCTTCCATGATCATCACGAGCCTGAATTTCCTCAACAGTCGCAGGCTGCCCAATACACTCGTCACTCCGGACGATCGCGCACGTCTCGTGACCAGCCCCCGCGCTGCGACATCTGGACCCTCATATACCCGCCCTCCTCGCGCGAGACCTCTCTTGAAGCCAACGGTTGTCGGTGTTGGCAGACTTCTGCGACGTACTGTACGTACATACATACATGTAGCAACGTCGCGATGGCGGTGACGATGGCGCTGGCGATGGCGCTGGCGATGGCACTGGCACTGGCACTGGCGATGGTGATGGCACACCTGAGCGTAACGCCCGGAAGTCGAACACGAACACGCACGAACACGAACACGAAGACAAATTACACAACACTATCAATGGGTATCCACCCATTGTCGGAATCGGTTACACATCTGAGGTTGTCTGAGGTCAGACTATGGTTACCTGAGCGGCTGCTCAGTGCACGGCTGTGGTACGGCACGTGGGTCGACATGGCCTGGAACGGCAGTGGCCATTTCTCCGCATGCGCTACTCTTAAAAAGGAATAAGCTATAAAAGCTACGGTAACTATATCGGAGAAACATATCTCCCCTCCGAAGGTACAAAGTACAGATTAGGCTAGGCCCGAGCAACCCTTGTATTCACCCTGGCAAAAAGCCTATCTATCCCGGAAAAAGACAATCCCCCCTCCTCTCCCAACGCAGGCTAGGCCAAGCATATTGTTATCACCTTCGCCACAGGATCACGCCCAGGAGAGACGGTGAACGAGGGAGGGCGACGCACAATATCGCATCGTGTCAACCTCGCAATCTTCGCAATCTTCGCAGCCCTGTCTTCTAGATGCTCAGAATGATCTGGCACCACACGACACTCTACGGCGTGTTGCTGACAAAGGTCCTGCGAACTTGGGCGTTGGCCTTTGTTCTCAACCCAAGCTCAACCCAAGAGGCGAGTCACGGCTGCCCACGTTCGCCTGCATAAACCCCTAACCGAATGGGTGGGCGCTGCCCTATTTGCATTCGCCCATCACCCACAACCCGAGGGCATATAATATGAACCCTCAACCAATGCGGATCAGAACGCAGAGCAATAATTGCCAGCACATCAGAAGCCTTACTGCATGCTCTGGCCACGACCCTGTTCTGCGGCCCAGGATTTCAACATGCCCAAAATCGCACCCAGTACATACATCTATCCGGTGCCTCCTGACTCTCAAACTTCCCTTCGATGTCGTCTCCCCCGCTCTCCCCGTCTCTACGCTGATATGCCCTTTTTGCTTTCTGCTGCTTTGTCTGGGCTGCCTCTGCCCGTAACCATCAATAGCTACTCCTTCCTCGTCTGCATCTGAGTGGTTCCAACGGCCGGACGCCATATCCTTCGTCGCTCATTGATTCAATTCCTGTTTCCTTGATAGACTGGCTTTTGCAAACTTGCAGCAATGCAGCAGCAAAACACAAAGCTCTCCTGGCGCACTCCCGCGCCAGATTATCCCCTCAGAGGAGCACCAGACCACCGATCACTAGACCACCAGCCTAGATATCTTCACAACACCATGTCGACGGTGAACCTGCATGGACAAATGAACTGGAAGAATGACTTTGAAGCGCCCCCATCCCCCACGCCTTCGTCCGTCTCCTCTTGTACAAGTCGAAGTACAACTCCCACCACCACCTCGAAGAATCCCTGGTCAAGTGTCATGACAAGTCCAACTTCCGCCGTGTCCACGAGATCAACTAGCTCGTCACCAAAAGATAGTCCAAATGATACCCCTCAACACATGAGTCGGTCGACAACGCCCGTGGCCCCTCAGCCACTAAGACCAATCCATCCTTCCACCGGATTCGTCCCCATGTCACCCCCTCCGTCCTCGTCTGGAGATAGTTTTCGAAGCGAATACCCGGGCTCCCCAATACAAAACTTTCCTGCGTCGCCCAACCCATATCGACAGGCTTCCGTATCCGTGTCGCCATTGGTGAATGGCTTTCTCAACAGGGCCTTACTCTCCTCACAGGGCACATCTCTATCCGGTTGGTTCTACAATCTGTCGCGCCAGCAGGGTTGGGAAACATCCATGGCGAACAGCGTGTGGCACTGGACTGTATCTAACCCTCGACTAGCACTACTGCTCGTTGTTTGTGATGATATTGCATCGTGGCGTCAAGCAAAGTTCTTTGATCTTCGAGATGAGAACCTGCCCTTTCCCGAGGACCGGTTGCAAGGAATTGTAGCCAATCCTCGCAAGGTGGTTGAAGAGCAGTGGCGAGCGACGTCAAAGGAGCTCCCCTTGAACGGGTCTCACATCGACTTTGCCACCCGCGAAACCGTCCCAATGCAATCCGTCAGTCTTCTCAGAACATCGCGGAGTCCAGAAAAGAGCGTGGATCGTGTCCGTATGTTGGGAAACAATGATGATCGCATTCTCATTCGGAAACGTTTTGTAGTCACGCGACCATCCCAAAAGGCCACACTCCTGAAGCAAATAGCCGACTTCAAGCAATTTGACCACAAGAACATTGCTACTCTACTGTGCTCATATTCGCAACCAAGTCATGTTGGCATCGTCACGGCGAAAGCCCAGTACAACCTGGATGAGTTCCTATCGCTCTCAAGTGGTGAGGCCAATCGCTCCAAACTCCTTCTCGATTGGATGCACGACTTGTCACAGGCTCTTGATTACCTACACTCGCAGTCTATATGCCATCGGAGTATCCGTCCTAGAAAGATTCTCGTCGATGGTGCTCGCATTTATTTTGCCGCTTTTGGCGTAGGCCAGAGCAGTGAGGTTTTCAGTCCTACACCCGCCAATTTTCAACGTGGAGACCAACTGCACTCCTACTTACACGATCAGTCGTACATCTTTACCGCTCCCGAGGCTATTGCAACGCGAGGTAAACGGCCTGCGGATGTTTTCTCTCTCGGTTGCGTATTTTTGACCATGATGACCGTGGTCCAGAACCAGTCCCTCTCCTTGTTTACTCAATACCGGGCTGGCTCGTCTCCAGATGCCTCGTTTCAGGCCCACCTTGATCGTGTCGGAAGCTGGCGAAACCGCCTTCATGCAACGGCTACTTCCGGACTTCGGAGCGGCGTCATCGGATCCGGTCGGAAACAACGTCAACTGAAGTGGGAGGGTGACTGGTTACATATTATCGAGAGAATGATATCAGCCGAGTCCAAAGAACGCATCAAGATGGCGAGAGTCACCACTTATCTGGCGAAACTCGGCGATGGAAGGGCGACGGGCGGTCGAAGAAGAAGTTTGGATGCAGGAGGTTATAGCGGGCAGGCAGCGGCCGCCCTTGGTCTCGTTACCGGCACCACAAATAGCGGTCCAAACGGCAACGGTCAAGGGGGGAATGGAAGTAATGGTAGCCCAGCTAGCGGCATCCCAAGCAGCACAGAACAACGTGCCCCGGAGTTGAGTTTGTTCAATCACTATTTTCAGCAGCAACAAGATCAACAGCGAGAGCGACAACAGGAACAACAGCGACAACAAGAGCAACAGCGACAGCAAGACCAACAGCGACAGCAAGACCAACAGCGACAGCAGGACCAACAGCGACAGCAGGACCAACAGCGAC
This sequence comes from Pleomassaria siparia CBS 279.74, assembly GCA_010093715.1. Taxonomy (NCBI): domain Eukaryota; kingdom Fungi; phylum Ascomycota; class Dothideomycetes; order Pleosporales; family Pleomassariaceae; genus Pleomassaria; species Pleomassaria siparia. The sequence continues at coordinate 1,160,694 of MU005765.1, read as the reverse complement.
AGCAGGACCAACAGCGACAGCAGGAACAGCAACGACAGCAGCAGGACCAACAGCGGCTACAACAGCAACAAGACCAACAACGTCACCAGCAACAGCGAGAACACCAACAACAGCAGCAACGGTACAATTCGGGACCGGCATGGTCATTCGACCAAACATGATTGTGAAACCAATGTGTTCCGAAACTCGGAACAATTCGAGACTTGAACGGATCTACGAAGCCGACACAGCAGACCGGAACAGCACCTGGCCGAAGAAAGTCATCCTCACACTTGAACCTGAGGCTCACATTTTGCGATTCTCCATTTACATTTCTGCCCTTTACTGTATGGGTCTGGCCCCTTTGATACCCCTTCACATATCTCATTTGCAACGCATGCCTACGACGCTATGATGACATTGTTAGCCTTGTCTGTACTGCACATGCCATTTACATTTCCACTCCACAGTGATCCAATCTTCACATGTTCATATCTGCCTAGCGAATAGACGGATGGACACGCGGTTCAAGGACAAATGGCGTCGGCGCTGATACTATGGGTTGAGTATGTTGCAGTCCTGCAACACTTTTGCGTTTATTTTCTCTACAGTTGACTGCTATGCCCTGCTGCATCCATCGTCTACCTATACGTACATAGTTGTTGAGATTCATTTGTTTCACAGCCAATCATCTCTTTGGGTTCGTACATGAATGCAAGTCAATAAATACTCTACCCTCCTCTGCATAGACAAGTCACAATATTATGCTTGTGCACCTCTACAGTTGTTTCTGATACACCTCTGTGGTTGTTTCTGATGCACGTTTGTAATTTCTTCTGATGCACTTGCGTGATTGTTTCTAATAATTAGTGTACTTTTCTAACATGCCGCCGTAACACAAATATGCTCAGGTTTTGTCACACAAGTAAAGTGGGTATACATAAGACAATACAGCTGATTCATGCCATCAGTCAGGGCTGGTCGGCCCCTTCACCGAGACCTCAACCATTGAACGATTTGGGCCTGGCCATCAAACTAGCACGTTGCCAGCCCACCCACCGACTGCGAGAATCTACCGCATAATCTGGCATATAACAGTTGTGCTAGGCTCAAATAGGCAGTTTGGTCCTCTCGAATCACAATTGAGGAGAGCTTGATAAGGTGGGGCTAACTCGCCATATTAATGCCATATTAATGCCAAGCTATATGAGGCTGAAAAACGGCCCCATATTATCAAGCTCTCCTTAATTGTGATTCGAGGACCAAACTGCCTATTTAAGCCTAGCACAACTGTTATATGCCAGATTATGCGGTATGTATCGAGGTGCGAACTTCTTGCCAAGCTGTCAACACGGGCTCTAGCCGGAAGGGGTTAGTAGCGACGCATTCGAAGTTCGCAGCACCTGCAGCCCCCTGTGCATACATGGATGGATTTCAACAACCAACCGGGAATCTACCCATGTACATATCTCTCAACAACAACAACCAAGGCAATAATTATTACATCTGTTATTCTGCTTCTCAATGTAGTTGTTGATTAACTAAATACCTGCACGAGTCTGCGATGATTCAACTATGATTAACTGGTTGAACGTTGATACCTGTTTACCTATCTGTCTATTCTATCTATCTATCTATCTATCCATTCATCTACTCTGTTTTATTTGTCTTCTTCCTCTTCGAGTATTATTGTGTTAACCAACTATATCGCGTTTATGAAATAGGATAATATATATATATATTCTGTCCCCCCAGCATTGCAGAGTTACAATAGTTTATTGTACATAATCAGCTACTAATTATGTAGTAGTAGTAGTTGAGACGTTTCTCTACACAGTAATATGATATAAAATCGTTTGCCCTGCAACTACACTGCACTGCACTGCACTGCACTGCACTGCTGATGCAGAGAAAACACTTGTACTACTTACTTACTCTATTAATTACTCCGAGTAAGTAGCCCGTCGTCCTACATATATGTAGATTGATTGACTAATTGATTGATTGATTGATTGATTGATTGATTGTAAACGGCCGACTTTTGAAATCCGACGTCTATGTATGTATGTATGTAGATGTGCATATTTTAACCCTCCCTGGTTCAGGTCAAAGTAGATCCGCCCCCCCCCCCCCCCCCCCCCCCCCCCCCCGAGTTTTATGGAGTCGCAATCAGTGCCACTTTTCCCGCCTATTCTATTATCAGGTCATGGTATCCCATTACAGTACATACTGTTAGTTTTTGGGACTTTGCGGTAAGAAACCGCACTGCCGAGATACTCCGGATGGTATGTATGTATAAAACGTGTCCAACGATCTGACTTGTAATTTTGAAACATTAACCAACATGTACATTTGCAACGCAACGCAACGCAATGCTAAAGAGGCGATGTCGACCTTTGCCGTGGGTGGTGGTACTATATGTATGCGGTAATGTCGTGTGGTAAGAGCAAGACCGGGTGCCCTTTTCAAAAGTAAGTCGGTAAGCTAATTAGATCGTCTTGTAAATCCGCAACGCGAAAAAAACTAAAAAGAAAAACTAGAAAGTCTTCAATGGTCCAGGAATCATCATGGATAGAGAGCTCGAGACTGGCGGGAAGAGTTGACGATTCTATCGGGGTTGGTTAGGTCAATACGCATGTTTACCGATCTTACTCTTTGAGAAGGGACTGAGAGTGCATTATTAATGGTCGTGGTGAATAGGGAATTATTATTACACTCATACGCTCACTTCCTAGAGAGACATTGGGGCTTGCTTTCGTCCTCGAGCTTGAGATCCGAGCACTTTTGTTTTGTTGCTGCAAAAGTGATATCTATATATATATACACTATGATCAAGCATAGATGAGAGAGAGTGTGTTTGCGTGTCTCGAACCTCTGCTAGAGAGAAGCGAACAGGACGAGGAATTTTTTTTTTTAAAAAAAGAGAGAGATGGCTAAGATGATAGTGATTGTAAGTTTAGAAAAAGTACGGAGAATATTTGATGCAGGAGCAGACGGGAGAGAGAGGGGGTATGAATGGTACGCATGACACGACGCAACAGCTCTTCTCCCCTCTACCATGATATTATAGGCGATGCGATGCGTATCACAAGCTCTAGAGTCATTTCTATAGGTAAACCCACAAGCGTGTTGAGTTGTTTGTACCAAGATATTATCATTTGGAGACTCATCATCCAGGGTATAAATTTCGTACAATAATTCCTCGCTTTGTTTTCGCCTGTAGAAAGAGTCTTTGCGTTTGAACAGTATAATAGGTCGAGTTTGGAGTCAAAAGGGGTGGGCGTGAGTAGCTATTTTCGTGATACGACATATGGTACAGTGCCCCTATCCGGGCGGCAAGCTTCATGCACAATGCCTCTTCTCTAGCCATCAATCTGGCCTAAAATACAGACAACCTCCTCTCGAATAGATGGCTCATGAGCTCATCATCCCTTTGACCCTTCATCCTTCAACACTCGGGATGCATGCCCAAAAGCAGTTGTAACTCGAAAGTGTGGTTCCGAGTCCTCTTTGTGTTTGTGCTTTCTCTTTCATTCCACACCATGTCCTATCTTAACAAATGACTTCACCACAATCCACCAGGTTCGGCCGCCAGTTACTTTTTTCTAATTCAATTCCCTCGGTACTACTCGGTACGGTGACATCCAGCGGTTTGTACAGGTACCACCCCTTCAGCGCCGCAGCCGCAGCCCGCACTCTTGCCTCGTCCAGCGAACTTCCCACACCCTCGCCCAACTTGTCATTGCCCGAGTATACACCCACAACAAAAACGGGATGTCTGCTCAACCGACCTGTTTCGGATATCAGACGTGCAATGGGGGGCTCGAAACCCTCACGCGCGCACAGCTTCGATAGATCCCATGTCGGCGTGCGGAAATCGAACAGCTTGGATATGTCGAGGTGCCGGCTCATGAAGTGATCTCTGAAGAAGCGCTTTGCGAGGGGTCGACCGAGGTGTAGGTGTAATGAACCGACGAGGGCGCGGACAAAAGACTGTGCAGCGGTTTCCAGGGTCACGGGCTGGTTCACGGAGAGGGGTGCCGATCCAAAGGCTTTCTTCACGCCGAATTCGTCGCCTTTCATAATCCTATGCGTCGTGGTGATGTTCCATTTTACGGGTTTAAAGGGTTGCAATGATCCAGGGTTGGGGTTCTCTCCGGGACGCAGTCTCTTCAATTGGAGAAGTCCTGGGTCGACTTCACCACCGGGTTCTGCCACCGCTTCAATGCCCCACTCGGCTGCAATCGTCGCTAGCGCTTTCGGCCCTATGTATGCCTCTTGCGCTGCGAACAGGACCTCTATGGGGAGACGCGGGTAATTGCAGATGATGTGCTCCGTGGTGTAGTAACCCAGCAGATTCGCTCCCATGACGGCCAGTGAAGCATTGTTGAAAGCGGGATTTGGGTCCGCGGAGGGGTGCACGAGGGTTCTCGCAAGGGTCTGCAGTGGAAATCGCTCTGGGAGGGAGAGACGGCTTCGGAGCGCGGCGAGTTTGCTGCTGCGTTCTGCCGCAGAAGGGTGTGGTGATGGAAGGCCCTCGAGAGGTGTGTGTTTTGTTTCTAATCTGGAGGATTTCGATGGTTGGGACCCTGACCCGGATGAGGCTTCTTCCAGATCGAATGCGTCGGAAGCTGCGGAGGTGGATTGTAGGCGTACTTGTATTCGGTGGTTATGAGATGTGGTGGTCTTTCGTTGCAGGGCTGCTGCGGCATATGGACATATTGGGCGGCGGGGGATGGTCGTGGGCTGGGACAGCAATTGCGAGCCGCATCTTGATATGCGTATGCGCTTCATTAAAGGATTGAAAGAAGAGAAAAGAAGAAAAGAGAGGGAATTGGCGTGAGAGTAGACGGGGCGGAGGCAATTGAGCAGGTTGTGTAAATGATTGCAGCTGTTTTCGATGATCGCAAGTTCCAAAATTTCGGGGCCAAGACATTTATGGCATATGTAAGCGCGGGCTAGTTCTGAGTGAGGAACAACCTCACGTCTACACGACAACGACAAACATCAATTCTACACCAGCACAGCACTTCACAATGGGAGGAGGAGGAAAGATCCCGTAAGGAACCGTATGCCAATTACTCGCAGGCGATATGTCTGACCCCATATAGGTACCCAAAGCACGTCTGGTCGCCCTCCGGCGGCTGGTATGCACAACCCTCGAATTGGAAGGCAAACACAGTGGTTATGGGCGGCGTCTGCGCCGGAATTGTCGCCATGATGTGGACTGTCAGCGCGAACAGGGAGTACAGAGACAAGATGCCGCGGCAGGACAGATTCTTCCCGAGCCGATAGTACGCATCTAGAGCAGCATCACGAGCACGAACCGAGGGCTAACAGTGGAACAGCTGGAGCAAACAAATCGTCGAGCACGAGCGGAAACTCAAGGAGAGGGAAGGCTAGAGATCTTGGACAATGGGGAATCAATTGCGGGTCCCATGTGTTTGCTGCAAGTGCACTAGGGCTGTACATATAGATCCAGCCGCTGCTTGAATTCAGAGAGCCTGTCCTCGACACGAACATCGTTCCACGTTTCGCCCTGTGGATTGTGCGCCAGAACCGGCATCCCGACTTGTTCAATGGCAAAGCTGGCTGCGATGGAACCCCACTGCGCAGCTTCCTCGAGATTCTCAACCCCAGATGTCGCACCGCCCCTCACTAAGCCCACTGCTAGCCCGCCCAAGAAGCCGTTGCCTCCGCCGGTGGGATCGACGACTTTTGTTGACGACTGATGGTATGCAGGCAACCATTTCTGAAGGCCTGGGCGCTTCACGAGGCACCCATCTTTCCCACCCCGGACTACAATACCACCTCGCCCTTCAGATCCAATGCCATTCTGCAACCACTGATCACAAAGTCGTTCTATCTTTCGATAGTCAACATGGTCCTTGCCGTCAGTGCTCGTCCCAAAAAAGCCCCCCAGCTCAGAATGATTGGGACTAATAACATCGATACACTTCAATGCTTTGAGACAGTTCGTAAGCTCTTCTGGGATGCACAGATCCGGGACAGGCTCCCATATAAACAGAGGTCTGGGTGTGGACCCCACGTCTGAGGTTTGACTGCGAAGCGCAAGAATGCTCTCGACAAGATCAATGCACCGCAGTGGAGAGCAGATGAGATGGAAAGACTTGGACCAGAGCAGTTCCGTGTCAGCCAGCGCCGCATGGTCGAGCCGCAGTTTCGGAGTTGTGTAGCGGAAAGCTGCATGTCAGATTAGATGTTAAACATGCCAAATTAACAACAGCACAAGAATAGCCTGCATACCTCTGTGCTCATTCTCCCCATAGCCATTCCAGCCCCGCGTTGTCAGTCGCTGTGGAGTCTCGCGAATCAGCACGCCGGTATCCCATTTTGCTATGGTTTCTCGAAGCTCATGTGGAAAATCCGATCCACAGTCTACTACCCACCCCACAGCGCGAGAGCGTGGGGGCGGAGAGAGAATGCGTGCTCCTATGGCGGACCATGTGCCTGCACCGCCGAGAATATTTGTCACGGATGGTGTTGGTGGGCGGAACTCAATGTCATCTAGACTTGATATATGAGTGATGGGTACATTTTGGTGGTGTAAATCCGTGTTGATGTATGTATGTATGTACATACCTATGATGAACATGCCCAGCGTGCAAAAATCGATACCATTGTCATTCCCCATGGTGTCGTGGTTGAATGCGCCCCCAACGCATGGACGTGACGTGATGCAGCTGTCTCCGCCGAAAACGAGTGGTGGTGAAGACTCCAGGGCCACGAGGGCTGACTTTGCTTGGCGACGCATAGACGTCTGAGGAGTGTGTGTTCTCTCTTCATGCCTCGTTCACCCTTCACTACGTTGCACCCGCAAAACCTACACCTACTGCTCCATAGACGACACTTCTCGACCATCCCCTTTCGGCCCCCTCCATATATTCCTACCGCGCGCTCCTTCTAGAAGGGAATACAGGCGCTGCACCGAGCTGCAGCTGCCCGCCGCCCCCTTCTCCGAGCTCACCCAGCTGTCTGCATTGAGCGGCTTCCCCGCAATATGGCACAGAACAACATGAACAACCTTACAACTCTTATAAAGCGGTGCGTATGCTCGACCAGGAAAAGTGTCGTGGAAACGTTGTGTTCGAATGCGTCCATCATGACACTCAGTGGCTCTCCCGTCCCAGACCCCCGCCGCCGCCTCATTCAGGTGGAAGAAAGCAATGTGCTGACAACTTTTATCCGTAGGCTTGAGGCTGCCACCTCCAGACTCGAAGACATTGCCTCGACGTCGGTGAACTATGATGTTCCCGCCGGTGTTGGCCAGACCAACGCAGGCGTAATCGCAGGCCCGTCCCATTCGAGCGCCGTCACGCCCAAAGCTGCCGAGAGCTTGCCCCCTTCGATCCAAGCCTTCGACACACTTTTGGACACGGAGCTCAAAACATGGCGGGACCTGAGCGCAAAACTGGGAGACGTCATCGACGGCCAGGTAGGATGTACGGTTCAGGCTTCAGCGATAGGTGTCTGATATATTGGACAGGCAAACTACGTGAAGCAGGCATTCACGGCCCAGCGCCAATTTCTCTTCGCCGCGACCAAGGCAAAGAAGCCCGATATTCCCACGTGGATGGAGATGCTCCAAGATTTGCAGAAGGCGATGCAGCAGGTCGAGTCCGTCAAGGAGGAGCATAGTCGCGAACCTTCACTGCGTGATCCGCTATCAATGGTTGCCGATGCCGTAGGAGCTCTCGCGTGGGTCACATTGGACGAGAGCCAGGGCCAGAAACCGCGCGATCAGATTTTGGACTTGCTCGGCGGAGCTCAGATGTACGGAAACAAGGTACTTAGGGAGTTCAAGGACAAGTATGATTGATATACACCCAAATATGTTGCAATGTCTAACAAACCTAGGCCGGACAAGACCGCCAACGTTGAATGGGTCAGGGCATACTATAAGCTATTCCAGGCAGTCGCCGAGTATACCAAGCAGCACCACACCACCGGAGTTGCATGGAACAAGAACGGTATTGACGCAAAAGAAGCCATGAAGCAAGTTAAGAACGCGTCCTCTGGTAGCCCATCAGCATCCAGCGTTCCACCGCCACCCCCGATGCCGCCTGCAGGAGGCATTCCTCCACCCCCTGGACCTCCTCCGCCCGGCATGCCACCGCCACCCAAGGTCAAGGCTCCTGCTGCTGATATGGGAGCTGTGTTCGATGAATTGAACAGGGGCGAGAATGTCACAAAGGGACTGAAAAAGGTGGATCCAAGCCAGATGACGCATAAGAATCCGTCATTACGAGCCACGGATCCTGTACCGACCCGGAGCGACAGTTCGGGATCCCTGCGGAGTAAGAGCCCAGCCCCACCAGGGAAGAAGCCGAAGCCGGAGAGCATGCGGACTAAGAAACCACCGAAGAAAGAGTTGGATGGGAATAGGTGGATCATCGTAAGTACACTGATGTGTTGACAGAATGTTGAGACTAATCAAATTGCAGGACAACTACGATAGTCCCGAAGCACCCCTCGAGATCGAAGTCGAGTCCCACCAATCGATCCTCATCTCCCGCTGCAAAGCCACCACAATCCGCATTATCGGCAAAGCCAACGCTCTCTCTTTGGACAACTCCACGCGTACATCCCTCGTCGTTGATTCGCTCGTCAGCTCCATCGATGTGATCAAGTGCCCAAATTTTGCTCTTCAGGTCCTCGGCACACTTCCCACCCTGCTCCTAGATCAAGTCGACGGCGCTCAGATATACCTCTCCAAGGACTCGCTCAACACGGAGGTCTTCACTAGCAAATCCAGCAGTATCAACATCAATCTGCCCACCGAGGACGATGACTTCAAGGAGAATCCCATTCCAGAGCAAATCAGGAGTTACGTCTCGAATGGACAGCTGATTCATGAGATTGTAGAACACGCCGGATAGACCGTTTGCTTTGCAGCTGGACACCCTTTGAGTATTGATATTGACCTTTTGGGTATTGAGTTGAGTTGGCTTTGCAGCATTGGGTTGGAGTTTGACTTTTCGCGGGGTGCGGAGGCCTCGTTGAGATGGGAACCCCTATACCTGTCTATGTATTAACTTAGGTGTCTGCCTAGAGCATATTCTACTTCTACCTATTATACAACTTTATCTCTTAGTATGCGCTCATCATTAAGGTGCAGTCTGCCTCTCCATTCCGCTGACACGCATCTCACAGCTACACGAACGAGCGTTTGCCGTAGAGGGTGAGCCGTATGGGTTGGGACTCAGGCCTTGTCCGCCTAGCATCATCGCGTTGCCGATGGTCAAGCCCGTTTCTTCACGCCTGAAATAATATGCTCCCCCTAGACATCCGTCCTTCTTCCCTACCAATCTACACTTCTCCCTCACCGCCACCACGTCTCTATGTCCTGCCTCGTCCGCATCTCCGTCCAATTGCCCAATTTCGCTCTGAGAATGAGCACACTAGCAATCACTGGATCTAAGGTGTTGAGCACCCGGTACGTGCCAGCTTCTTGGATGGAAACTGGGAGCGAGGGCATGCATTGCAGGATCGCCCAGATGAAGGCCCAGTAACTCAGACATCTGTTCTCTCCTTTCCGCTCTCTTGCATTTATTCGCGCATCACTTTGCGTTCCTCCGTCTCCGTCTCTTGATACAAGAAATTCTTCCAACGTACTTTTCACAGTTGGCGCATATTTATACATGTGCAAAACATATCGTTCAATTATATCGGCCATATCCGACCGTTTCCTCTCTTGGCAACTCCCAAATGACCCTCGCTGTTTGTAATTACAAGGCCAATGGTAGAACAAATGCTAATTTCAATTCGATAATTTCCCTGTGACATTCTAGTCGACCATCATTGAGCATCATGTAGATCCTGCTGTTTCCTCCACTGTGGCTATCTATGGCTAAGCTGAAAACGTCTAGTGCATTTGTTTCGAGGCTTGGCGGGTGGACCGCAGAGGCCCCAAAATCAGCATCATCGAATCGCTTTCGACCGCAGCAGAAGTGAGTAGTCATGTCGCGAGTATCCAAGCTCATCATTTCCAAACGCAAGGAGCAAAGAGACGAGAATTGGGATTGATGGGGGCTTTGTCGAATTGACGATGTCGGCATGCGGCTTTCGGTGGCCGTTGAAGAGTTTGTTGAAGAGGCTCATTTCGAAGAGATGATCTAAAGCATAATAGGTCCGATACATTTCGTCGTCGCCTGATTGTGCCACAGGTGACAGTAAAGGGGCTTTTGGGTTAACATATAGGATTGAATAGAGCGATTCAACACGTCCAGCGTCGTACTGAACTCAACGACAAACGTGTAGAGAGTCCACCGAAAGCCCACTTGCACACGGAACAACTAGCTGGCTTCGCTATAGCGGCCATGATGCGTTAGGTACGAGAGTATCGAATGATGAGTGTGGGGAGTCTAGCTCGGAATATTGTAACCTCCATCTGTAGATATATGGTTGCGGGTTCGGTTGCTACTACCTATGTAGGTCCTGGGTATAGCAAAAAGCTTCTTGTGTCTTCTTCATTCCTCTTTTACCTGTCTCCACCAATTGGTGGAGCAATATAAATAACTCATTTCGCCACATTCCACACTATCAGTGTGACGATCGCGGGAAACTCATGGGCCAGCACTGCGGTGATTTGCGTTCGTGAGAACGACCGATTGATTTCCGGAACATCAGATCTTATATTAAAGCATAAAAGTAGGTAGGAGATCCAGCCTTGAGATGGACTGAAGCTTCGCTTGGCACCGCACCTGACCTTTTTACCTCAACAGTCAATATGAAGACCACCCAGGGTACGTGAACATACAAACCGAATGGAAGCCTGGCTGACACTTTGACTGCAGGAACGCTAATACTCGCAGCCGGTGCTTTTGCAAATGCGATAGCTTCACCGACGGCCACACTGGCGAACAGCCCTTGTACCGTGACAAGCTATGCAGGTGTGCCTGCTGCAACGGCATCATGCACGGCCATCACGCTTCAAGATATCACTGTACCTGGAAATTCGACCTTAGATCTGTCAAAGCTGCAGACAGGGACGACCGTCACATTCGCGGGAAAGACGGTATGAACTATCATACTCCATGTCATACGTATCCTGACTTAGTACAGACTTTCGATTACTTTAGCAGCAAGTCCGAGCTGATTAAGATCGGCGGCACCGATATAACCATCACTGCAACCCCCAACGCTGTCATTGATGGCAACGGCCAAGCATGGTGGGATGGTCAAGGTTCAAATGGCGGAATAGACAAACCAAAGAATTTTATCAGTATCAACAAAGCCCTCGGAGTTTCCACTATTCGCGATCTGTATATCCAGAACTGGCCCACGCATTGCTTCTCCATCATCCGCAGCAGTAATCTCCTCATCACGAATATCACGCTCAACAACGCCGCTGGTGATGCACCAAACAATCGGTCCGGTGGTCTAGCGGCTGCTCACAATTCAGATGGCTTTGACATCTCTAATTGTAACAACATCACAATAAAAGACTCATGGGTCCGCAACCAGGATGACTGCGTCGCAATCGCCTCGGGCGACAACATCACCGTATCAAACATGTACTGCGATGGTGGTCACGGACTCAGCATCGGCAGTGTGGGTGGAAAGTCAAACAACAACGTGACCAACGTCTTGTTTGAGAACAATGTGGTGCTGAATTCACAGAATGGAGCACGTATCAAGTCGAACTCCAACACCACGGGATACATTGCAGGTATTACATACCGCAATATCCGGCTTGCGAATATCGAATACTACGGCATCGACGTCCAACAGGACTACCTTAATGGAGGTCCGACGGGCGAGCCGACGAATGGGGTTATCATCAAGGATATCACCATGGAAAATATCAAGGGAACAGTACAAGCCGATGCGAAGGACTTTTATATTCTCTGCGGCGATGGCTCGTGTTCAAACTTTGTCTTCAACGATATCGCCATCACTGGAGGCACCAACGATACCTGTAATTTCCACCCGGGCGGGAACTTTAAGTGTTAGAGAACGGGACAGCGCTGGGGACTACTCCCAGAACTATACTCTGATCTTGAACTATGACGTGGTTTCGTGCCAGTGCATGCATGCAATGTGAATATGGAGCTTTTCATAGACTGCAACGACTCTTAGTCCAAGATAACGCCCACTGCGAACGGATTTCGTTCTCGAACAACTTTCTTGACATACACTTGTATGCTGTGGAAGCGTCTGGGAATGATTTTCCTTTTTGGTCTAGACTGTCATGTTGTCATGCGGAAAGCAAATCGTTTACAATTTCAATATAAGAATCAGGAATCCCTAGATCTGCTAGAAATTCCCACGAACCTCGCATCAAAACTGTCTCTGGCATCGACTCTGATACTTGTAATATTGTACTGCACCACCCCTCATAGAGAGTTCTAGCACAAGAGTATACATATGCTTGGAAAAGAATCGCCTCGTGAAACAACATGTCGACTCGGAAACAACACTCCGTAAGTCCTGCTCCCTGCAAGATGCTCACGATCCCCGGATCACTCCTGCTTCAGCACCACCGGTGGGCTCTCATGAATGTCTTTCCTCAGAATCCAAATCAGTCCCATGATGATCGTCAGCCCTCCCGTGATCAAGCTTGAGTAATTCATATTCTCCGCCGCAACCGGATACACATAGGGAAACCAATAAATTATCAGCCAGGCAACCATAAACGCGCACGCTATTGCATTGACAACAAATCCAAGCGCACCTTTCATGAAGAAGGGTCCGGGCGGAATCGATGTGCGACCAGAGAAGAGGAATGGAACAAGTGCGGCAAGGTAGGAAAGAGTGGTCAGGACAACGAATGAGCCAACGAAGACTTCTAATGCAGTGGAGCTGCCGAGATATATCAGGCCCATAACGGTCGCTGCTTTTAGGGGGGGGGGAGGTCTTCTCCGATTTACTGGACCACAGGAACAACATCCACTAAGACAGTATAAAAGATCAGTGGGAGGACAGGTAAAAGGTTTTGTAAGTTGAAGTCAAGGCACGAACTTTCATCACGAACGTATGGGTCACTCCGACCACAAAGCGGAGCCCCCCCTGAAAGCAACTACAACCAACTAGTGCGACTTGGACGTCCAACAACAACAGCGCGGCATCATCGGCATCCCATTCCAACTTTGACCATTCAATTCCCAATACGAAAACACTGGGAAGTTCCAGCTTATCATGTTGATATTTCCATGATTGTTTATTTCACTGCGCAACAGTTCCTCCATCGACGATCAACGTTTGACCCGTGACCCGTGACCCACGCCGCCTCTTCACTGGCAAGATACACAGCAGCTTTGGCGACATCTAGCGGCGTACCTAGCTAGGCGCTGCATCGGAATCTGAGCTAATACGAGGAGTTCCGGACTAGCCCCTTTCGGGAAACCATTGAACGACCAGTTCCCTGCGAAGGGCCTGTCAAGATGGCTACCTTGTTAAGGGGACATTATCCTGGCATTAGGGGGGGGGGGGTTTATAATTATTTACATTGTAGGTACCTATTGCCAGCTAAATGCAATAATGCTTAGGCGACCTTTTCTATAAGAGAAGAAAAGGTTGATAAAGGTTGAGTATATAAGCGCTTCTCTATAGTTGTAGTAGGCCGCCTAGAAAGGCTCCTATTACTTGTAGCAGGAAAGTTGTATTCTTCTATAGAACCTGCTTCGAAGCAAAGTTCAAGAACAAGATTAAGGTAAAGAAGTAAAAGTGTGTGCTAGTGCCCTCTAGCCAGTGGTAGTAGTAGTAGTAGTAGTAGTAGTAGTAGTAGTAGTAGTAGTAGTAGCGCACCTAAGAATATGGGTAAGATGCAAGAATAAAGAGTGAGAAAGGAGAGGTATATATAAAGAGGGTAGTAAAAGAAAGGGAAAAGAAAAGAAAGAAGCAATAAAGAAGTATAAGAGAGTGTCCTCTGGATGTCCTGGCATTGTGTATTGGGGGGGAGGGGTTGATATTGGAAATCAGGTTGGTGAAATTGTGTTGGTCAGCAATCGTTCTTCCTTGGACAACAAATCTATCAGGAAACGCGTCAAGAAAAGAGTACAGCGTGATGTTCGAGATGCCGAGTGAAGACAAGCCATTTTTTCTTTTGAAGTCATAACAAACGACACGCTACCGTTGGACCATCGTTATAACGGTTTGGCCATTCACACTTATATATCATGCTGCGGCGATGCATCAACCACCAACTGCTTTTGAATCCGTGCATAGTATTGCTTGCGGGATACGTAGTATTGGGACTGGTGGCTATGTACAATCCTCTTTGCGTGCGCACCCAGATGTACTGCACCCTTTAATGCTTAAATGTCTTCCAATCAATAATTCATATAGCGAACCCCGTGACGTTCTGGTAACATCGAATTGCAGATCATACTAATATATCAAGGGTGTTCGGCTACGCAGAACTTCACAGGACGACAAAGGAATCTATGCAACTCGTAATGCAAACTCGTAATGTGTATCGCCGATGTTTATAAGATTCCCCGAGGCAAAAAAGCTCAGAGCCACTATTATTTATTGTGCGGACTTGGGAAGTCAGAGAAGTTTACATAGCCTGGCGGTGCAATGTTAGTCCGTAATTAATTAGTGCCGGACATTGTGGATGCTTCGGATTGTGATGCTGATGTGAACAAAGGTGGGGTGGGGGGGCGGGGCGGAGCGGAGCGGAGAGACGACTTTGATACGGAAAGAAGAGAGAAAGAAACAAAGGAAGAAAAAAGCAAATTGTTGCGTAGAAGAAACCTAGGAATGAATGTAAGAGGATTATATTTCTCCCTTGCAAAAAAGAAAAAGGGACCTTGGAACAAAATTAATTAATGTATTGTTCTTATACATACACACATGTCACACACACACACAAAGGAATAAGACACACCAAGAAGGGCTTGTTGTTCCATTTGAAGCTTTTGGAGGACTTGTCCGAAAGAAGGTAATACTCCACAACCCCCCCCCCCCCCCCCCCCCCCCAAAGTTGCTATTGGCTACAAAAGAGAACGGCCGACCATAACGCCGATTGAAAAGGGTCAAGTAGTAGGAGTTTCTAAGACTATTACACCATACCATTTCAGGAGGGTCGTTGGAAACTAATTCTCCAGTAGAGTCCAGGAGCTGCTGCAAAATTTCCGCCGCATCGATTTTCGGATCCGCTAAGCGACATTGAGTGCTAGCCTATATGAGATGCACGAATATGTAGAGAGACTACGTACGGATGCTTCAAGGTGGGTCGGTAAATGCGGGGAATTGCAAGGTTGTAACCAAACTCCCAATACATAACGTCCTTCTAAGATTACATGCTAGCGAGTCGCGGTCAACAACGGCATTATTATTGCTTGCAAGGAAATTGTACAAGTACAGTATGTTGTAAAGGCGGCCCCATCAATATATTACTCCCAAGCCCGATGGCCCTTGCTCCGATACCACTCCCTAGATTGTGCCGTGGATGAAAGGAAAAGAAGGCCCTTCTCCCGTTCGACGAGTCCTTCTCATAACGCCGAAACTCCTGTAGATGCAAAGAGGGACGGACCTTGGTGGTATCAGCAAGCCCGCTTTCAGACCTACTACATCATTCCAAACACGCCAGCAAATGCAAGCCCAAGCACAAAGTATCCCATAGTCCCCACACTCCTGACGTGGACCGCGTTGCTCTCTTGTGTGACTGTCCCTCCAGTGCTCAATTTCCGAGCCCATTCAGCTGAAAGGTTCGCTCCTGCAAGAGTCTTGTTCACACAAATGTCCACCTCTTCCAGCGTGACGTTCTGCTGTGTGATCTCGCAATATGTGAAGCAGCCCATGTTCACATTTGTGCCGTCCGGCGTAACGCTGTTATATCGTGCTGCCTTGGTGTTGCAGCATTGGCTCACAACGTTGATAGCGTTTCTCACATAGCCAAGGGCGTAGCTTGGATTGGTTGTAGGGGCATTGGCGAAGTACCGGTCGGCGTCGAGACAGGAGGACATGGCCATTTTTAATGTTGGTAGGTGGGTGTTTTGGCGTTGGGGTTGAAAAGGGTGGTTGGAATGAGAGTTGAAAGCGGCGGAAGAAACTGTCTATCGCCTCAGAATAAATTTGCAACCGTCAAGGTAATTCTTTGAGGAACTAAGGTAAAAAGATAAGCGAGTGTGTCAAACGAATGTGTATGGAAGAATGAATAATGATAGAGAACAAAGAGTGTATGCTAAAAGAGTGTGTAGAAAGGAAGTGTCTGCTGGCGCGATATCAAATCGTGTACCGGAAAAATTCGCACTAGCATAGGCGATCATTGGCAAGACTTAAGTATGTACATACACAGTACAATGTATAAAGTCGTGCGGACTCTGTGCCACGAGTCAGCATGGAAGCGGAGCCCTTACACATCCGACGAAACAGCGATAGATGCACAGCCAAACACAAAAAGCTAACTGGATGTGTCCGTTTCATTTCACAGCCGTGTTTTGTATAAGGCATACGTGATCGACGCCTGAAAACAGCGGTCCGCGGAGTATGAGTATTGATAAGGCGACAGCAATGGCGGTATGTACCACGGTGCTGTCGGGAGGAGCAAAATTTCCGTTGTTTCAATCGCCTCTACAGGATGCAGGGATCTATCACCGTCCGAAACACGTCATAAATATGTTTGCCCCAGTTTCTGTTTTCCGACACCAGCGCTGATTTGACCTGACTCACTCATATAGATTGGGGGCGGAACGCAGAACTAATGACTGCTTTGGGCAACTTTTTTGTTTTGATATAATCAATATTAGTAAGATAAAGATTATAATGAGTATTATTCGGATACTTCTTTTTCTTTCGCATCGAATGGCGGAATTTGCTTGCCATCGCGTCCGTTCCCATTTATGCCTTTGAGAAATCACGATATGTAATATCATTGTGTGCTTCTGGCGTTCTGTATACATACTAATTCTTCGCCCGCTATGCACGATACCACAACCAGGATTTAATGCAAGCTCTATTAACACACATGCCACTAGTTACTTTGGAATATATGTATGTACAGCCACTACTCGCCCAACGCGCCAAGGTGGAATATCTTGGCGCGTTGGGCGAGTATACTCGTAAGAAAAGAAAACCCCCCATTCAGACCATTGCGACACGTTGCGAATAAGACTAGAAGCTGCGAAGATCTGACAAAACTATACACAATAGTGCCATGTTCAATTTTAGTCGGACGTTACACTACCTATGGTTCATGCGACCACGAGGCGCGCAGTGCATCCTCCAGTTTCCCCTTTTTCCGTGCGGGCAGTTGTTGCGCGGGCACAGAGTTCGAGAGACTGACATGTTCTTCTTCTCTCAATACCCCGATCCGGCCATATCACTCGTACGTAAGGATTTTTTGTTTGTTTTGTTGGAGAGCGCTTCTTCCACTACGAAACAACAATCGTCAGCTCGGAAAAGTAGCGTCGGAGTCCCGTGCTGGAGCTGATCATGTGAGATGGAAGTAGTGAGAGCGCACGATAATTAATGTATATTATTGATGATGATGATGATGGATCTAGTTATCCGAGATGTGTCTCTCTAAGATAATAAGGAGTGACGCTCTGACCAGAACGGTATGTGGCACCGGTTCGGCGACATCACCGTCTAAGCTCCGTCATGTGACCGTATCCCGAGTCTACATAACAAATGACTTGTGAGAGAGCAGGGGCGTTTGTGCACAGCTCTGGATGGGTAATTGATATGAAGTACATTGGAGTAATCAGTGATGCAAGCTCGAGGAAATCCACCTCGATATCTTATCATGGGGAGCCTATGGATTGTGCCAGTCCACGGGCCAAGACGATGAATTATTTGACATGGATGGAACGATGGAACGTCACGCGTAAGAATTCAGTTCCACGAATATATTCAGAGAGAGTTGGATGCCCATCTACGAAGTTGAGCCACGATCAGGCCTTCGAAGCTTGCACACACAGCCTTCGAAGCATATATACACACTTGGCAATTCACCCTGATCAGTTACTACAAGAAAATTACTGATTGGGGACTCTAAATGTCGAGTCAAGAAGACACTATCAGTTACTACAAGAGAATCACCGATTGGGGATTAAATGTCAAGTCAAGAAGACACCAGCCCCTTCCCTCACCTCCCCTACTCCCCCCTTCCCATTCCCATTCCCATTCCCATTCCCATTCCCATTCCCATTCCCATTCCCCTTCCCCTTCCCCTTCCCCATTTCAGAAAAAAGGTGCCGCAACGGCACCTACAACGCCCATGCCCATACCCAGCGCAACCAAGACGATCCCGTTCCCACCCACATTCGCGCCGCCACTCTTCTTCGGTGTACATATCGCTTGCCCCAACATTGACACACTCGTGCCATGCACCCTGCGTGTACTCCACCCCGAAGGTGCCCTTGGCAAGACCGTCCCTGATGCAGTCCCGGGCGGCGGTCAAGTCGCTCAACGCGTTTCCCGTCTTGTCCTTGTCCTTGTCCTTGACCACGGAGTAGATGTAGCAGTCGTCGCCGTGGCGGTTGGCCGTGTCGAATCTGATGGAGACTGGTCGAGGGATTAGCGTTTGTGAGAGGGATGGATAAGAGAGGGTTTATGTTTACCGGGGTAGCTGCCGGCACAAGTGGTCAGTGACAAGGCAGAGGAGATGTTGGTCTGCATGACGCAGTAGTTGAACTTGGGGGTCGGGGTCGCCGTTTGGTTCCAGTGGTCGTGCAGGGTATGGGGAGGGAAGAGGTTGCAGAGGGATGCTGAAAGTGGATAATATGGAGTGGACATTGTCATATTCATTCATGTAGCGATTGATTTTTCTTTTTTTAGGGGGGGGGGAGGTTTCGGGATCGATGGTGGACTCGTAGACTGTTTTCGGGTAGAGAACTTGTAAGTTAGAGCTCGTTGTGATGATGTGACCATGGCCGTAGTTTTAGGGGCATTGTCGCGGGGTTAGAAGGCAAGATTTGTGAGGAGGCTTCAAAGGTGATGTCAACACTCTGCAATGGCCTCGTGGGCTGTTTGTCTACGAGCGGTGAGTGAAGATAGGTAATCTTCTAAATACAATGAGAGGACACTGGGGTGAAGCTCCGCTTATTTGCGCACAGTGACAGTGTAGTGTGTCAGGTAAAAGCCTCCCACTGTTTGTTCGGCTGTGTAACCAAGGATTCTCATATTCAATGTTATGTAGTAATCTTGCCTTCGCCTGCAAAGGTGACATGAATAACCAACTTCCTTCGATTTGCCGAAGACCCAAATGTCGTCGTAGCACACCGCTATGCACCTCTCGGATGTATCTAATTCATTTGCCCATTGGTCGATTTCACAAACCTCGAATAAACAAACGAAGCTCAAAGTCCTTGCTTCATGACCACATCATGTACATCATCCACTATGTGATTTCCTAGTCTTCGGTCGGCTCAGTCTTGATTTCCTTCTCATCTTTCAAGCCAACTCGAGCATACACGCTGGGATTCAGATAACTCGTGACCCCGAATTGACCGTCATTCATGCACGAAAGACGGACGTAAGTATGCAGGTCGTTATAACAACCCACATCCTCTGCGATGGTCGCCAGCACGCGCATGTAGCCATCACAATATCGGCCCCTGCCCATCTCTTTCATCCATGCACACATTCCCAGTGCAATGCGGCGGTCATCCGTGTTCCAGCGAAACACAGGTATGGAGACAGTAATCTCAGGGAAAAAGTTGCCGGCACGTGGCCCGATATCGAAGGAGTAGAGGTAGCCGTTCCTGATGCCGGGTAGGCCACTGTGGACTGGCGGGAAATCTTTGTCGTTTGGGTCATCCCCAGACAAGCCTAAGATAAAGCGGATGAGCTTCTGCATGTCATCTATCTGCTTGTGTCGACCGGGCAAGAGGTTGCCCATAGTCATGATCTCGCGGATGGAGTCGAAGCTAGTGCTTTTGGTATGGAAGAATAGTTCCAGGCAGGATATAGTAGGATCCAAGTTGTCGATGGCCAGCATGAAAGGCTTCAGCTTCCGGCCTTCGGCACTACGATCTAGAAATGAGATCAGGGTATCGAGAGCGATGTTGTCTCCGCGGGATTTGGGGAGTTCACGAATCACGGCATCCCATTGTTTCATGGACCAAGAAGCAGACTTGCCAGCTTTGCGCGGTATGAATCGAGTCTTGATAAAGGGACCTTCGCTCCCAAGATCAATCTCGTGAGACATGGTGGAGGTGAATGGTGCCGTAATCGCGCCAGATCTCTTCCTTTGTTTGCGCCCGCTGCTTTGGAAGACGTTTTTGTCATCGTACAGGGTTTGGCGCAGATAATTGAACCAGGTCAGATCTAGCCCAGGTATGTTTTTGGCAAAGTGAGTACACAATAGTGCGGTCGAAGGAAAGTGATTGAAAGGGGCGAACCAACTCCCTGTGTTGTCATCGATAGCCTCTAAAGCGAATCGAATTTTGGGTGTGCCGTCCTTCAAGTTCCACGTCCACGAGTATTCAAT
Organism: Pleomassaria siparia CBS 279.74; assembly: GCA_010093715.1. Taxonomy (NCBI): domain Eukaryota; kingdom Fungi; phylum Ascomycota; class Dothideomycetes; order Pleosporales; family Pleomassariaceae; genus Pleomassaria; species Pleomassaria siparia. The sequence continues at coordinate 1,140,311 of MU005765.1, read as the reverse complement.
AGGGGTGCCGTCTAAAGTGAGCAGCGACCTCCAAGTGGCGACGCCCTCGAGCGGCGCGTGACCCAGAAAACTAGTAACCCAAACAGGCCAAAGTCAGCACTGATTTTCCAAGTATAGCAGGGTATATGGTAGGAGTACGGCTAGCAAGACTTACGGTATAGCGTACTCGTAATAGGCAAGCAATTGCTTAACTTGCTTGAGCGTTGAGCATTCAGCTGCCTCGAGCATTGTAGACAGATGTGGGCCAGTAACATTCCACCAATATTCTTTGTTTTCGTCGTCTGGATCAAGCCATTTAGAGAGGGCCTTCCAAACCCCAGTGTGCTTTTCGTCCTTGGCTTTGTCCATGGCGCGCGTGAGAGCCCGAGGCCGTTTGTATAGCCCGTCATTTCCAGGGCGTATCGGTACATGTGTCCACTGTATGACAATCAGAACTGTTTTGTACGTTCAGAATCCTCGTCCAAGCCTGCTGTTCAAACAACAACACGTTTCCATTAGACTGAACTTACCCACCCGCTCGGTCCCCAAAAGTTCCCCTCGCTCCGCTGCATCGAGGTGCCATGACTTGGTCTCGAAGGTCTAGCAGTTGACCCCGAAGCGTTAGAAGGGATATTAGACGCTACAGGTGTCACGGAACTGCCAGTGACCGGGCGTCGTCGGCGAGGTTTCCCTTTCCGCGTCATCGTCGCCGAGGGTTCCAACCCCTGTGTCATCTGCCGTCCGCTTGTTTGGATAAATTCGTGTTTTGGTTGGTGACTCGAACTGAAAGTTGGTGAAACAACATAGTTTGCTACTGCCCTCACGTGGCGGGAAAGCTCGGGTGTGGGGGAAACTGCAATGGATGCAAAGAGGTAGACTGCGCGTCCAAGGCATTGGAACATTTCCGCATCCTCTTTGCAAAACGGAAAGAAGATACGATCTGGTGCCTGTACCTAAACATATGCACGTATATAAGTCCAGTCCGATGGACACCTTCCCGGTTGTAGCTTCCCATCGCGGATATGGTACACGACGTGAGCCAGTTTGTGGTATCAGATGACCGCACGCCATGATTACCATACCAGGGTAGGTATCTGTGGAGGGAGAAACGATCTGGAAAGCATAGTTCATATGATCAAGTGTATCAAGTGATGACCAATAATCGTGCAATTATCTCTTAGATGATCAGAAGGATTATGTGATCACCCTTTGGGTGATGGTAGAGATCATGTAAGCACCCTACGTGACAGTATCAAACAAAAGAGGTGGGGACACATGTCCTAAGCATTAGAAGGGGAGAGGGATGGATGGGTCTCCGGACTTGAATAGGACTGTGTAGAAAGAAGCAAGTGTTCCTAATTCCTATGATTATCCAAATCGTACTCGTACATCTCGCTGTATATATATATATATATATTACTTGGAGGTACAGACCGCCGTCCCAAATCTCACTACGATTAATAAGCATTCAACCCTCTCCATACTCGTACATTTTTTCATCCAAGCAATACACGCCTTCTTCTTCTTCTTTCATCCCATTAACTAGGCACCCCCTCATACTCCCATCCCCCGACATTCCTCCTCCGTGCACCCCTTCGATCCTGTTTCCTATTCGCCGCACACTTGTCGAAGAAGGTCAGCGCGGCCAACAGAAAGATGATGACGGCTGCAATGGTCGGCACGAGCACAACGCGCACTTGATTTGTATCCGTGTTGGACACGTACGGACACGTGCCGTTTACACCGACGACCCAGCAGGAGGGGACGTCGAGAGCGTTGAGATTGAGGAAAATGGCTGATGCGTCGACGTCGGAGTGGGAAGAGGATTGGATCGCGGAGAGCAGGTATGAGTTTTCGAGTGCGGTATGGGGGACACTGAATCGCGTGTTGGATGGGCATGTGGTGTGGTAGTAATCCGTGGCTGTGGCGGAGAGTTCCCAGTGGTAGGGATCATTGGGACTCTGACATGCTGCTAGATGGTGAGCTGTGCAATCCACCGTGCGCCATCGACCCTCTGCTGCTTGCATCGCGGCACAGCGTCCTGCTGTAGCGCTGGAAACGGAATTCGTGGTATTCAATGCCATGCCTGGCTCCCATGTCCAGAGTGTGGAGTGTGCGAAGGCGACATATGGGATGGGGTTCTGGTCTGCGGTTACGTTTGAAAGTGTGTAGTTGAGAAAGGGGGAGAGGCCGCAGGATGTCAGGTTTGCGATTGAGGGGATGGGGAGAGTGGTGTTGGGGGTAGCACCGAGGTTTAGAGCGGGAACGGTGGAGAATGCATATGAAGAATTTGTATCTCTCGTCACCGATGCAATAGATGCTGAGAAGAGACAGCCCGACGTGACATCCCCAGTAGAGCTAAAATTAGTTTGATGATAGTCGTGGATCGTCATGGGTGCGAATATCGTTTCCAAGTCGCCAGTTATGTTGTAACCCGCCATTTGCGGATCGACAGAGCCAAAAGCTGCGACGAGACGGTATAACTCTCTAAACTCCACGTATGCTTCCGTCGGCCATCCGTCCTGCGTGGTCAGATGGTTCGACGTGTCGAGTGCCGTCTGGTAATACCCTGATGCGGGGAGATTCTCCCAACTGACCGTGTTCCAGGAGCCATTGAGATTGCTACGTTCACCTTGTAACTTCTGTGGCGTGTATATCTTGTCCGACAGATTTCCATTCACGATATCGCTGATCAGATTGCCCGCTCTCGGCCACTGATCCGGCCCCGGTTGTTGCGCTGGAGTACTGGAGTTTTGCCAGGACGCTGCAGCATGGACGTTCAATGTGAGGTAGGTTACTGTGGCCTCGGTAGTGGTGGCCGTCTTGTCGAGAAAACTCCTGTATATATCTGATAGAAAGGCCAAGGTCATGGAAGAAGTGCATTGATAACTTCCGATCTGGAGTAACGTTGAATTATTGATTTGGTCGAAGCTTGGTATGGTTGGCGAAGAGGTTGCGTCGGGTGACGACGAAATTGGTGTACCGGTCGATGAAGCTTCTAACGGGGTGGACGATGATGATGAAGAAAAGGAAGTGGAGGCTTCTTGTATATCACGTCTATCCACCGAGGCCGTACTCTGCGCCGTCGCCATCGCCGTCGCCGTCGCCGTCGTCACAGTATACACATCCGTCCCAAGTGTCGTCGGCACTTGAACAGGACAAAGACTCCACACGCTCCTCACGGTATCCCAATATACATCTACGACGAATCGTTTGAACGGGGCAGCTAACAAGTTGGAAAAGCATTTCTGGAATGCCGCATCTTCATACTTCTGGTGTCCGAAGCAAGCAGCGCTCAACGAGGCGGTGCCCACGGTGACGAAGTTGATGGGTATCCGTAGACCAACATCGCGTTGTGTCTGTCTTATCGATTAGGAAGGGCTCGATTGGGAAGGGCTGGACGAATTGATTGGGTCATGTAAATATGAACAAACATACCCGGAATGCTTCATCCCACTTTGAGTTCGCGATGCAGAGTCAGCGCGATTCTTCCAATTAAGGGTTAGGGTTACCGATTCCATGGCAATCGCAAAGCCTTCGTCGCACCAATGAAGAGAGAGAGAGAGAGAGAGAGAGAGGTTTTGCCATCATCTGTGTCATCTGTAACGCCCGTGGTTCGTTCCGTGTTCACTTACTGGATCCACGAGCAGAGCGGCTTCATCCGGATTGTACAAGGCCGCCATCTCAGTGCCTCAGACACACCTCTCTGACTCTGATTCTAGGTTGATGGTACCACTCTCGTTCATGACGGAATTGACATTTCAATGATACAAGGATTAAATTGGCGATGGGAGCATACTCCAAAAGCGGTCGCTTTCACAGTGTTGGAGGCTGCCTCGATATCTGTTTGATCGTCGAGGGGTTGCCTCGGAAAAACTAGGGCCCCGCCGCGCTAGCGTGTCTTTCACATGTTAGCGTCGGATGATTGGCCTTGGATAATTCCCCCACAGCCAATGAGGACTATTTGCCTTGATTTGGGGAGGGAAAAAAGAAAGGCGTTTGAGAGTCTCTATATATGGCATGTTGTTCGCAGTGGCTTGCAGATATTAATATAATACCGTACAATTGCCGAACCTGCAATACGAATAGGGACATTCGACACGTATACATTACATACCCTCTCCCTCCCTTATATGGCAACCGCCTTTATTAAATAAGAACCATCCATGCCTATTTCATTTCTATTTCCATTTTCGATCCCGATCCCGTGCCCAGAAATGTGAACATGTTAATATTAATATCCACTCCGACAAATATCGGATGCAGTAATTGCCTCTAATCCAATCCTGGCCCAATCCTTCCTACCAAGTAACCCCCGTGCGTGTGGTTATTATGTATACATATAAAGTCATGTACATATGTACACAGTACACAGTACAGTAAATACAAACCCCGGTCCTTAATCGTCTAGGGTCCCAGTTGCCAACTGCACGCACGTATGGGCCGACTATTGTTGGGTATCGCGGCCCCATTCCCAAATTCGACCACTGACCCAATAATGTTAATCTGAACCTCAATCTGGACCTGGACCTGACCCAAGGGCGTGTCTCAACGGCCGGCCGCGATGGTCTGGGCTTTGCTTCCTGCGCTCGAAATACATTGCGCATTCGTACATATCACAACATGGCAGGGCAGGGCAGCGCGGGGCACCGCACCGCACCGCACAACAAGGGCAAGGTGCTGCATCCGCCGGTTTTTCCGTAACGAGGTCGCCTATGTACCACAGTAATTATGTACGAGGAATTTTGCCCGGCGGATAGGGGGACTGGATTGTTGGATATGGGGTAAGTGACGTAGGTGCGGTGCGTGCGTGCGTGCATGTGTTGGCCATGTGGTTGAGACTTATGTACAGGCCCCAGGGTGAGGATGAGGGCCTCGATGCCCAAAGGAGCCTGAAGGTGTGTGTCAAGAATTGCGATTTATTCTTCTTACGTGTATCTTACGTGCGAGATGCAGGCGAACGGAGAGTTATTGAGAGTTGCATGGTTGGTGTTGAGGACGAGGACGAGGACGAGGACGAGGACGAGGGTGCGATTTATGGGATATTGATAAATAATAAATATATCGAATCATCATCTATGTATTTGATGTATTTTCGCAACACCACTCTCTCATCCAGCTCGCCACACTCATTTATCAACCGTCATTAGCATCTCCAGCATAGCATCGCATCGCATCGCATCGCATCGCATCCCGAGAAAAGCGAAAGCTGAGCCACAACAAACAAGCCTGATTTATAAATTGCCGCGCCGCCGGTGGTGCCGACACCTGCGCCTCTTACCTACATACATATATGTAATTTATGACGGGGATGGATACAAATTGTGTCCCGCCCACGTTTCCCCTTCCCCTTCCCCTTCCCCTTCCCCTTCCCCCCTGCCCCATGGCCCATGGCCCAAAATACCCCCAATCGTGACTCGACGTCAGATGCAGATTCCCCCGTCTGTGGACACGCTTTTCTTCAAGCCAGGGATGTATGTACATATACTGTACAGTATACGAGCTTATTCACATTCACATTGATCCTTGTGGCATGGCATCTAGGCCACATGCCCAAAGTTTGAGGTAGAGTGATTAATGGAAAAAAGTGGAAAAAGAAGAAATCACACATGTTGTGCAAGTGTGATGATGCTGATGCTGGTGTTGGTGCTGATGCTGGTGCGTGATAGCCACCCGTCGGCCGGTGTTGTTGTTGTTGTTGTTGTTGTGCACCGCACCGCACCGTACCGCACCGCTTGTTCGTTCCAAGTCCAGTGCGGCGCCGCCTCCGCCTCTTACTTAAATGGAATAAATACGATTTTACACTTTATCGTTGGGGATGGATGGGTTGTGCATTTGCCAATTCGGGCTAAAACATCTATCCTGTCCTGTCCTGTCCTGTCCTTGTCCTTGTCCTGTCCATCATCTTGGACAAAGATTGATTCCATGTTGTAAATTACATATATACATTTCGAGATGAAATAAACGAGGGCAACAAGCAAGGAAACAAACAAATAATCTTCTTGTTGAATAATCCTTTTAATCATGTACAGTTATTTAGCTCGTAGTTCAAGGCATGGCATGGCATGGTACATACAATACATATGTAAAGCGGATATTGGTACTTATTCAGTAGCTATAAGATGTGCGCTATTATTATTCAGCAAATCCTTACCCTTTTTCGACGAGCTGGATATTGAACGAACAACATGTAGTAATCGGAGGGACCGGATATTGGGCCATACAAAGTACATCATGCGTCCTTGCTCATCTACATATGTATGACATCGGCGTTGTGTCCAACCATAGATGATGCTTATCATGAGTAATGATGCATGCCAGATTTGGCAGACGTTCTTTTTCTACCTAATACTGTACGTCTCACGTGTTTTGTTTGTTCCTCCGTCCATTGAATCTTCTCCCCAGCACGCACGCACGCACGCACGCACGCACGCACGGTGCGCCACTCTTTCTCATTCCATAAATTCCCATTCCAAACTAATTAATTACCTATGTATGTATGTATGTATGTAATATGTATGTATGTATATATGTACATACACACATACCAACATAGAAACAAAGCACGGCCCAGACCTTTTCTCCCTTGCTTGCCCTCGTTCCAAATCACCCTACTACTGTACAGTACATACATACAAAGTAGTACATACTACTGGGGAGCAGGGGGGTTGGAGCAAAAGTCAATGCGATATATACTTTGGGTCCGGTTCGATTCAGAGTTTTCGAAAGCAACGGCGCCGCGGGGGCCCAGGACCACGCACCGTTTTTGCACGCGCGCGCACGCGTCCCCTTGAAACGGGTATAGATCTATGTAATATCTATGTATGGGGG
>MU005765.1:1119689-1133316 GCA_010093715.1 Pleomassaria siparia CBS 279.74 | reverse complement strand
CCCCCTTCCCTGTAAATAAACTCTATGGAGGTAGGTGGGTAGGTAGGTACCGTGACCGCGAACGACGAGAACGTGCGCATGTCCGTTATCTTGATAGATTGATTGATAGGATTTATTCGACAGCCAAGTCCCCAATAGTCCTGTTCCAATAAATAAACAGTATGATTACTTTTTTTTTACGGGGGAGGGGGGGAGGGGGGAGCGTGTGGATATATTTCGTCATGATAATTGTTATTATAGCCAAGTCAGTCCATCCAGGGCAGTGGCCGTTTGCGCTTCTGTCCGCCGGGCCCCTGAATTTTCGAACCCGACAAGTTGGTTACACATGTTAACTAACTAACTACATACTATTGCCAACTCCTACAGTACAGTACATACATGTCATCACCATATTTCTTACAGTAGTATTGGTAGTAGTAGTAACAGTAGTTGGAGTAGTAGTTGGTGCTGCTTGAGCGTTTCCCACCAAAATGTTTCTCCACGCCTTCCCAAGACTCTCTACTCTACTACTTGCCCATTCACATCCCCCCTGCCTTAGTAGCCGCCTTGCTATCCTATGTACACAAATAAATAGGTATAGCAGGTATTACCTACTGCGCCGCATGCACCCCGTTGCACCCCGTCAGGCGGCAGCAAACTCTGCTGCCGCGCATGCATATCCAGCCCGTGTGTCTACACGACACGAGGCGAGGCGAGGCGAGGCCAGACCAGACCAGGGCAGGGCAGGACGGCGAATTGGGCGGTGATGTTCCTGTTCCTGTTCCTGTTTCTGTCGCCGTTCCTGTCGCCGTTCCTGCTGTGCCTCGACCTTTTGCCCTTTTTGTAACAAAAGTGCAGGTGCAGGTGCGCGTGGTGTCTCAGCCTTGGAACCAACCTGGTTGCGGTGTTTCTCGTGCTCGGACGCATCGAATGGAATCGCATGGAGACTGGAGTGTTCCAAGGGCCGTTGGTGGTGGGAAAGGGACTAATGGGTTAGTGGAAAGGTAAGTGTTTTGGGGACAAGGAAAAGGAAAAGGATGGACACGGACACGGACACGGGAAGGGAAGGGAAAAAGGGAGACAAACATAGATGGCGCGAGACCATATGAGACAGTGCAGCAGCAGCAGCAGCACCACCACCACGCAGACGCCGGAATGGGCAAGTGCATTGATGACGCCATGAGGATCATGTTTGATGAGTGGAACCTTGTTGGGGTTTGACCGACGTTTATTAATTAATTATTGAAAGCTGGCAGTCGTTCCAATGATGGAATGTCGGTTTTTCAATAATTACATAGGATCATGGCGCAAAAACACATTGCTTTTTCCTTTCTTTCTTGGAAAGCTTGTACATTAGCATCTTGTCTCTTTACCGCCACGCTCAGCAGGGGACAGTTTCACAGCAAGGATTCGAGGCAGAGATATGAATACATGGCAACATATGATTCATTTAGTGTAAATGGTAGTAGTAGCTACAAAGGTAGCTCGCACATGCTTTGCATGCATCGTAAAGCTGACATTGGTTTGCCTCGAGGCCAAAACAGCCTAAGCCTGAGGTCAGCGAGCGACCCACCCAGCTGTCCCTCATGACAGATCAAACTCCGTAGTCCGGGATATCGCATAACACAACCAACCCGCTAGAAGAGAGAGAAAAAATAAACCAGACAAGGAAAACACGTGCCCGAGAAAATGGTTTTCCGTAGTTCCTACATGATGGGTATCGTATTGTTGCATCGCCCCGCCCGCCCTGCCGTTGCCGCCTACGGCTGTACATGATGCCAAGATGGTTCCTTTTTATATAAGGAAGAAACGAGAGCGAATGATGTTGAAGATGATGATGAAGGTTTGAGTGACGCTCGACGAATCATGCGCAAGGATATAGACACGAAGGCAAAAGCTCAAAGGATGTAAAGAACAGGCAAAGTGTGCCATAATGTACACTCTCTAACAGATGGCGGAGAGGTTCATGCGCGAGTCCCGCGCCTCGTGTCGCGGTGAGACAGGCGCACTCTTGGACTCGCTAGCCTGACCGTGACCGGGCCGTGCAAAAGGCGATGGGAGATGTCTAGATGCTGGGCTCGCGGCTGCGGGAGAGAAGATTGCCGGTTGTGATGGGTCTACGAGGTTGTAGTAGCCAGGCAGTGGTCTCTGGCTCGAAGGGAGTGGCGCAGATAGAGGAAGCGAGTGGTGGTGCATGTGCTGCGGGACAGGCTGGGTGAGCAGTTGTGGCATTGCAGGGCGGTACTCGGCCCTGGTGAAATTGGGCTCCCTGAGCGGGGGCGCTGCGGGCTCAGCGCGGTGAAGAGGAGGGAGTTGTACGGACGCACGCCGCCTGTAGGGATCGTAAGCCGTAGCAGGGTGGTTGTCATCCTCCATGGCAAAGCCCGTACGTGGGAGAAGGCGAGTGGCCGAGTTCTTGCGGTCCTCACGGCTGCCTACCAGAGGAGCAAGCGTCGTGTCGAAGGGCGATGCGGCTCCACGAGGTGAACGAGACTCGGAGCCGTTGTCGGTGATGAGTGAGGGTGCGCCATCGACCGAGGCAGTGGAGAAGCAAGACGGGGAAGGCATGGGTGTCTCGTAGCCTCGTCCCCGCATACCTGAATGAGGGGTATAAGACTGAAGCTCGAGGGCTTGCGGCCGGGATGCAAATTGAGGCTCATATGGGTGAGGGAGCTTGAGTGCGTGGGGAGAATGGAGTGAGGGGTTGAGGGATGGTCTCCGGGATTTGGTGTAGTACTCTGTGGATTCTCTGCTCATGGGGGGTGCGTAATGTTCAAGGTGAGGCATTGGTCGAGCGGTGGCGGCGGCAGGATAGAGATATGCAGACTCGGGACTGGATTGCTCGCCTCGCTCTGGGTTACGCTTCCTCCGGTTCTGGCCGCCGTTCCACCAGTTCTTCACTGCGTTGTCGCTGCGTCCTTTGAGTCGTCGTGCAATCTCGGCCCACCTCTTTCCCATCTCTTGGACCATGCGCTCGATCTGCTCCCCCTCTTCTGGCGTGATGGGATCGTGACTCAGGGTGGGCTTGAGGTTTTGGTGGAATCTCTCACGACACTGCTTGGGCGACCTGGTTCCTATTTCCTGGGATATGCGGACCCAATTGTGGGGCCCGTTGCGGGAGACGAGACTGATGAGCCAGGCGTCCTCATGCTGCGACCAGGGGCCGCGACGGTGGGTGACCATTTTGCGTTGCTAGTCCAGGGGAAGGGCCTTGGGGTGGTTTAAATGCTGGTGGTTTAAATGCTGGTGGTTTAAATATTGGTGGTGTTTATGCTGATGGTTATGATCCTGTTGGTTTTAATGCTGGTGGAATTTATGTTGGTGGAGTTTATGCTGTTGGTGTTGAATGGTGATGATGCTTTCACTGGTCAATGTGTCAGAGTGTGGGCTAAAATTGGCAGTGGCGAGTGACTGGGACTGAGAGAGTAATATATCGAAATGAAGGTGAAGTTGGAGAATACGATGATGAAGTCAAGGGTTTAAGGGAGTTTTACCTGGTCGTGGAGGTTGACAATGAATGGGTAGTGCTGTGAACTGCGGTAGAAGTGGGTAGATGACGGGCGAGGACGGCGAGGTGTGGTGATGATGATGATGATGATGATGGTGGTGGTGGTGGTGGTGGTGGTGGTGGTAATAGTGGTAGTGGTAATGATGATAGTGGTAATGGTAATGGTAGTGGTGGTGATGCGGGCGGTGACGTGCAAAATCGCGACGGTGAGTGGGCGTCTGAAGAGTATATAATGTAATTTGGGGGATTGGTGGGGAGGAAGTGCCAAGGCGGTGTGAGAGCAAGAGTCGGGACGGATAGGATGCGGTGCGAGGCGTCTGCTTTTTGAGATGGGACTAGGGGCGGTGGTGTGCGGTGGTGGATGGTCTGGTGGGCAGTTCCCAAGGGGGATTGGCGGCGCAATGTGTGGGCGTGGACGGGCTGACTGGGCGATCCGGAGAGGGATCAAGTGTGAGAAAAGAGGCTTTTTGCTTAGGCTGGCTAGGCTGGCTAGGCTGGCTAGGCTGGCTAGGTTGGCTAGGATGGCTAGGCTGTGGCTAGGCTGGCTAGGATGAATGGATGGTGGATGGGATGAATGTTGGATGGATGGTGGATGGATGGATGGATGGATGGATGCACACTGGCTGGCCCGGCGTGGTGGCCCCGCGACTAATGTAATCTCGCTGTTGACGACACACCCTTTTGGCGCACGCTCGCGCACGACGATGTGCAACAAGGGCGTTCCGATCTGGGCCGCGGAGCTGGGTCTTGTGCTGGGAACAAGCCTGAGGCTTGTGGCATGGGCATGGATATAGGTATGGATATAGGCATGGATATAGGCATGGATACGAGCATGGATATGGACATGGGGTATCAACATGGGCATGACATGGATATGGACTGAAAATGGACATGGACATGACATGGATAATTGACATGGACAAGGTGGGAGGGAGGAGGGGGTGTGCATTCTGGCGCTTCCCGTGGTTGTTTGCAAAAGGGCCGGGATTGATAGATACTGTATGTAGGGTATGTATGTATGTATGTATGTATGTATATATGTATGTATGTATGTATGTATGTATGTAGGTAGGTAGGTAGGTAGGTAGGTAGGTAGGTAGGTAGGTAGGTCTGTACAAAGTACAGTACAGTACAGTAGATAGGGTAGGGGTAGGCAAGGTAAGGTAAGGCAAGGTAAGCGGGCCCACTCTCACTTCATCGTAACCGTAATCGCGCAAGCCTATAGCCCACGCCTCAGGTCGCGCATGGAGCCCCAGCACATTGATTACATACGGAGTACATATGTACATACCAACAGTAAAGAGCGTATTACACAGTACAGCACTCTTCTGCGCCGGCGTCTTGTATACTGTATAGTGTATCATACCCCCACCCACCCCTCGGTCAATTTCTCACACTGCACCAGCCTAGCCAGCCGACGGAAGCGCTGCGCTGTGCTGCAAAACAAACACGCCAGGCCCCCCAGTATTAGGCCAGCAACCAGCAGCCAGCAGCCCAGAAGGCCAGTAGCCAGCAGTGTGCTTCAGCCAGCCAGCCAGCCAACCAGTCAGTCAGTCAGTCAGTCAGTCAGTCAGTCAGTCAGTCAGTCAGTCAGTCAGTCAGTCAGTCAGTCAGCCAACCAGCCAGCCAGCCGCGCCGCGAGAACGACAGCGGTTCTTCATTTCTTACAACTCGCCCTCTGCGCGCGCTCCCCCCAGCATCCTGGATGCACCCTGAAGCCCAAACAGCGCTGCCCGGGTTGAACGGTCCTGGGAATTGCGCTGTCGTAGGGGAATGGGCCTCAGACTATGTACCTACCCGTTGTACATGCCTACTGTGTACGGTACAGGCACGGCGCGAGCCTTGAACCACCCACACCATCACCGCGCGCAGACGTCTATTGATATACACAGTACTCGGGGGGTTTTTTTCATTTCTTTGACGTCTGAGCTCGTACATTTCTTCTTCTTCTTCGTCGCTCATTGATTACTCATCGCTTCTCCCATCTCCCATGGCCACACATGCTCGGCTCTGTGATGCACGTTGCGGGCGGGCGGGCAACGTCACTGCACTGCACACTGCACACTGCACTCTGCACTGCACTGCTGCACCTCTCGCTGTTTCGACAGGCCCGACGGTGGGCGATCAAACGGGCGCTGAGGCGTGATCCTGGACCGAGCTCAGATACTGATCGTCGAGACCATCGGCAGGGAGGACAGGGGAGGGACACACACACACGCACACACACGCACACACACCACACACACCACACACACCACACACACCTACACACACCTACACACCTGCACACACACATACACACACACACACACACACACACACACACACACACGAGGTCGGCGACCTGAAGTCTTGGAAGTTTGGGACCATGGCACATCGCGCCGCCTCATTTCCATGCATGGCCAGCCCTGAGGCAGCGGCGAGGCTCCGATGAAATTGTGCACGGCTGTGTCAAAGGACATTACCTATGTCCTATGTACTGTGCTGCGTACAGCAGATGATATTACCTCGCCGAGCCTATTTCATCTTCACAGCATTCATCATCTCATACACAGTATCATCTATGGTAATTACAGTATGTACATACATGTTACTGCTGTCGTCAATCACTCGCCCGCCGTTGAGTCCGATCATCCGGGCCGCACACCAAGGAAGCGAAAGCCAGCGGGTGTGCTGGCGGGCGTGCAGCTACCACTTTGTCGGAATAGCCAAATTCGTTGCCTCGGCCCTACAACCAATGGTCACCGTCCGTTTGAATTCAAATGTTTTTAGTCGGCCCCACCACGGAGGCCCCTCCCCCCTTGACGGAACAACGTTTTGCGGCCATCAGTTCGTTACTCAACTCACCGGGGCCAGCGAGATCGCCTCCCCCCCTTCCAGCGCCTGCTCAGTTCCTCATGTTTCGTTGACGTTGACGTCGACGTTATCGTTGTCATTGTCGTTGTCGTTGTCATTGTCGTTGTCATTGTCATTGTCATTATCATTGTCATTGTCGTTGACGTCGTGATCGTGGTCGTGGTCGTGGTCGTGGTCGTCGCCGTCTTCTCTGTGCTCCCCCCCCCCCCCTCGTCCATTGCCATCGCGGCTGGCTGATGCTCGCGGTACGGTACGTACATACATTATTACACATCATACATTTCCCTGGTACGCACACCCACCCCCCTGCCTACATACGCCAGTCGTCTGCACATATGTACATACATACCGTATGCACGCAAAAATAGATCGCAGCCTCGCCCTCGCATTCCATGGCACAGTCCCCTGCCTGTGCCATCCTGTCTCCACGCGACACGGTGCCGGCAGCAGCACCTCTTGTGTATTCAGCCAGAATGCAATCGGGCCATCATCACTGCACAGAATGCTCAGCGAGGTCCCCGAGTAGTGGTCGCGTGTGGCTGAGATCTGGGGTTGTACAGATACCGAGCTACTGGCATGTCTCTCGTGCCTACATAGGGCATGGTCGTTTCCAACTTGCTGGGGCAGTTTGACTCTAGCGAGGAACCACGCATTCCGAGTCAGCCCACTGCACCCATCCCAGCCCATGGCCACTCTCTTTGGCCGCCATCGACTGTACTGTGTATGTACTATGTAGAATAGTCATCCGCGGCTTGCACTGAAATCAACAAACTGCCCGCATGCATGCCTTTCCTCGATCAAAACAGCAACGTCGCCGTCCATTGTTCCCAAACCATGGCGCTCGCCCGGCCGAGTCCATCCCAACAACGGCCGCCAAAATATCTCCATCCGGCCCCGGACAAATGTTAATCAATATAGCTCTGCCCCAATTCATCATCGACGTGACTTGTGTCCATGCCAGGCGGCGCGTCCAATACGAATCCGAACACTACTCGGCAACTCGAGAGTTGAACTCGGCCAAGCTGTGAATGTTGGTTTCGCGCCTGGCCTGCTCTTTGCGGGACATGGAGTGGGGGATGTGTGGCACCCACAGTGCAACGGAGTACCAACTTGTCATCATATCAAACCGTCAATGCTGCATCCGAGTTCAGGACCGGCTTTGCATATCAGCCGCAGACAGGCCAAAGACGACACACACCAGCGGCCGCCATGAAGTCCATGCAGTCTCCCGTACGCTGGGACTAACGGTGGTTCCAGCGATTGCTTGTGGCTCATGCCGTGGCCGGTGTAATGTCTGAGCAGTCTTTTTTAGCCTTCCGGAACAGTGTTTAAATTATGTGTGGGACGCTTCCAGCATTGTCGCAGCCAATCCACAGTTGCCTCTCGCTGTCCTGTCCTACACGCGCCATTTGCCCATGGCCGAGGATCCTCGAGGGCAACGCAAATACATAGCTAGACACGGGATGACGGCGTCGGAAGGCTGCATTGCCGTCAACATGTTTATTGGTAATGAATGCATCCTTTGCACGCTGGCGCCTTCTCCAGCTGGCAAGCATAATATGTAGATAGAATGCGGCTCGCGCCTCATTTCGTACAATGGCCCCTTGCAAGGACAGCCTCGCTTTCGTACACGGCACAGTAAGGATGTTCGCGGGAGGTATGTAGGGTCCAGGCCAGCATTGGCATTGGCATTGGCAGGCGTCGCCCAAGCGCTTCCTTGCCAGTGGATGCGTGTCAAAAACTTTATCCAAGCCCGTTGCCCAAACGAGAAAGCCCTGAGAGCCCCGAGGGCAGGGTACCGAAACGGCCATGGTGGTGAATACATCTGTCGTGGCTGTCGCCATGGACTTGTGTCCGGTCGTGTCCGATGCTGTACGGCGCTGTGCGGTGATGTGCGGTGCGGTACGGTACGGTACGGTACTGTGCGGTGCTACAAACGAGGTCGGCGACGTTGAAAGCAATCAAATCACAGACTCTGAGCGGATACGAGTTTGTTGCTTTTCCCCGCCCTTGATTCGTAAATGGGACCCCGTCAGCACAGCGGAGTCGCCAGTGTCAGTCACCAGTGGCAGTTCTTACTTGCTTACCATGGAGAGTCCCCGGCAGCGGCATCTTTCAGCGCTGGACAAGGGTGAGCGAGAAAACCCGAACGCGAGTTTCCATGTCAGTAATCTGTGCGCATGCGTTCATTGCCTCCTCTGGTCAGAACGTTGCAGAGCCGTCCGTTCATGACACGACGGACTGCGGCAACATGCACCTGACTGACGGATGATGCATTCTTCTCAGTTGATGAGCCGTGGGTGGGGGGTGTCGCACGTCTTACAGGCCGGCCACCCAGGGATGGGGTGTTGTTGCAAAATGGCGAGTGGTGTCCAAGACACACACAGCGGCGGCGCAACTGGCGCTCGAAAAAGAAAATCAGAGAGAAACGCGGCTTGACTTGTTCAGGGATCTCCCCGCACTTGATCTGCGCCATGTCCCGAATGAGCCTAGCGCCATGTGCACGCCATGTCCAGATTAACGAGCGCAGATGATCCGCAAACCAATGACGCCCCCCGCCTCATACATCCTCGTCACTCTCTCTCTCTCTCTCTCTCTCTCATTCTTTCTCTGTCTCTCTCTCACTCACGCACACACACACACACACACACACACACTCTCTCTCTCTCTCACTAACCATCCCATCCCTCCCTTCCACATCTCCACACGGCCGCGAGCAGGTAGGCCGCCCGCACCCCCCTCCCCCCTAAATTAACCATGTATGTACTATATTTCCACTTCCCGATTCCCGACAGGCAGTCGCCAAGTGCCTCATGCTCAGTGAATTGGTCATGTCTGCAGCTGCTTGGGCACGTCGTCGAGGCTTCTGACAGCGGCACCCAGCGCGAAATGACGGGACTCGCAAAGGGGAAAATCGCTGGAGCCATCAACTCCCTGGTGTGCGGCTCAACTCCCTGCAGAGAGAGCCTTGTCTCAGGAACATCTTCACGTCACATGCCCTTTTTGTCCGTGTGAGCTGAAGTGTGCAGACGACACGCAAGATGCTTCATGGCAAAAGCAGAGAGCGCCAGAGAACGCGCCATGATTCGCCCTCACCCCCCCTTACCCCCAGATCGACCGAGTAGCTGCGAATTTCTGTCCTCGCTGCACCTCATTCATTTTTCGCCCTCAACTGTTGGGCCGCAGAATCACACACCCTAACAGTAGGGCGAGATGCAGCACCAGGGCCGTTAGATCTGAGTGATGCCGAATCGGATGCTCAGACCCCACACCAGCCCGGTCCGGTGCCCCTTTTTAAACAGCGAAAAGAAAACATCCATCCACTCAGGCTGCACAATGGTCCAATTCTCCACCTTCTCACGGTAGACGGTGCAGTCCCTCCGTTTCAGGCTGCCTGCCAAGGCAGCAATCTTTCTCAACGGATCCCCGTCCTGCAGCGCAATGATCCCACGTCCATATCACCCATGTATGGTTGCTTTTGCGCCTCCAAGATGCCCGTCTCAAGCATCAAGAAATGCATATGTACAAGTGTCTCACCCCCGTGCCGAAGAGCATCCGGATTTGACACACCGCCTTCCGCCGCCGTGGCGCTGGCTTGCTGCCGTCCCATTCATGGGGGCAGACACGGCTCGAGCTCGCCCAAGTCACCGAAAATCCATGGTGCATGTCGCTATTGAACTGGCGATTGGCACATGACCGCCGACGACGACGACGATAACGGCGACGACGACGACGACGACTCGAGGGCACCATATCGAAAGCTGAACTTTGCACAAAGTCCGGCATGCCCGCGGATATGCCCGCGGGCGGCTGGTTAGAACCTGTTTTGAACTTGGTCTTCCCAGACGGCGCCCTTACATTACTCCCGAACGGTACATACATGCCACCCTTCCAGATCAGACCAAGCTGATTTGACAAATAATACCCATCTGGGAGCATTCCAAATCTGGACATATCGCCGTCCACATGTTGGAGGCAAATCGAAGGCCATGGATCGAGGAGATGCACAAGACATCTCTCGATAGACTTACTTGCCACGAAGATATTATTATTTAGACTCTGCGGCATCGGTACACTTTCCACCAGGCTGCCTGGAGTGTGAGCGTTACCTCAGTTCCTGGTTGTTGTACGTTGCGTCCTTGCAAGTCGGCCATCTACTAGCCTTCAAGTTGCATCATAGTATGCAACTACGGGCACCTGACACGACAGGTTCCTTGGGCTACACGTTGAGTGCGACAGCTCAGTCCATGTCGTGTCGGTCTCCACACGTACAATATTGCGAAAGAGCTACAAGGGTAATGCCACTGAGCCGACACTATGTGGAGCATTTTGAACGGAAATCCCACAGCGTTCCTGCGCACTAACGCTTTCCACCGGTACAAGCTCTCGACCGAATTGATTGCCATGCGCGTTAACCATTCCACGATGGCGAAGTCGGGCCATGAAGCATGTGTGTTGGCAAAAGTGGTTGAGAGCCTTAGGCAGGGTAAGCGGATACCAGCCCACACTCTGACAGTGAGTGACACCACACCGCTAGATCTCCGAGCGGCCACTACTGTACTTGTCGAGATCTCATCCTGACCTTTGGGATCTCGTGGCAGTATCATTCATCCGCTCATGTTTCTGTGTCTAGGAATTGAAAATGCCGATCATTTACGAGGGATTCCATCCACTCCAATCGCCACGTGGACAACTCACACCGTTTTTACCTACATACTGGCAGTTTGACGGCAATGGATGAAATGACATAACGTCATCCGAAAGTCCGAGGGCAACCGTGTTGCTTGTTGCGAGCGGCAGCTCATCGGCTCAGTCTAGACCTGGCTGCGGACAGTGGTACATTCACCACCCCCCTATCCCCATACAGATGAGGCCGCGACGTTTACGATCGGAGGAAGCCGCCAACGCCTCTGGATGATACTGTCAATGCTGTGTCGTTGTCCATGTCCAGACGTTGTCCGTGTCCAGACGTTACGTGTCGTGGAAAGATGGCGCTGCACCTTGCCGGCGAGGAAGAAGACTGGTAACAGACCCAGCAAAGGCTCTTGCTATTCGACCGTGTGTTGAAGCTCAAACGACCATGTACGTAGCGACGATGCAGCGAGTTCGATAAAGCAACGGCGCCATACAATGGCAAGCTCCAGCCTTCGTCGTCCTCGAGTGAAGGCAGGCAGTGTGAAGGGGAGGCATCAAGTTTAAGCCCGAGACGAGGAAATTCCTCACGACGGCAAATCACCGGGGCCAAAAATGCATGCAATGTTAACAAACTGGCAGGTCTAATAGATGCAAGATGGGCAAGCTCTTTGTTCGTTTTCGAAACCCACATGTAGCAAACAAACACTGCAACTGCTTGGCGTTGTTTTATGTAAGCCACATAGTCAAGCCGCCAGGTTTGGACTCGTTGGAACTACATAATACTCAGACCCTCTACCCGACCCGATCATGACTCTTCCGGGACACTCAGACCCTCTACCCGACTCGAGCATAGCTCTTCCGGGACACTCAGACCCGACCATGGCTCTGCCAGGACACTCGGACTCGGTTAGCATCACGAGGCACTGGTGATGGAGCAGTCACTGTGCATGTGCCATGCAAGCGCTACCTGATTCGGAGCGGTCGATGAGTCTCAGCAATTAATAGTACATATGACCTAAATGGACATGGTTGCAACGAAGCCCTGGGCAGTCGTTCCTCGAATAATATCTGTGCGGTAAAAAAAAAACGTCGTCAATGCGCTCTTTGATGGGCTCAAAATAAGCACTGGGTGGGAGATGTATGTATGCACGAAGCGATGGATTTGTACTTGGACCGGTCCGGTCAAGCCATGTTCAGGGTAGGTAGTTTGAAGCGTCGTCACGATGCTGCAATATGTCCAAAATGGAATGCAATCGGGATTTCCGAATTGAAACGGGTAAGGCGAGTAGAAGAAAAAAGGATAGTAGGAAGAGCCGTTGTCTTTGCTGTGGTAATAAGCGAAGGCTGATAGATGTAGCCACAGGACACAGGCATGATCAGATGCGAAACAGCATTGTTCCGTCGTTCCACACGCGTCGGTTGGCTGTCGGCAACCGCAGTTGCAGTTGCAGTTGCAGTTGCAATTACAACGGCAACCGCGGTGTCGCGCGCCGTGCCGCAATGTTTCCAAGGCTATGGGTCGTCCCGACGTGGTGACGAATTCCAAGGGGTATATGAGGTGGGGGTCGGGTGGTTTAGATTGTGGAATTAATATATTCTATATTGGTGCTTTTCGTACGCACGATACGCGTACATTTTGTACAACGAATACTCTTCTGGTTCCAGCACGTCGATGCAACTGCCGACATCCTGGACGCGACAGGTTGCATGAAGGGCGAGCGAGGTTTAAATCAGGACTGGATTGTCGACGGTTCATGATGATGATGATGATGATGATGATGATGATGATGATGATGATGACGATTAGGGATTTATGATGATTTATCGGGGAGGATGGGCAGAGTCGTCAACCTCTCCCTCTCGCTTGTTTGCTGCACTGGGGGGCCTGTAGCAGCAGCAAACTCGGTCCACCTCTTCACCCTGAGCCTCGCAGCTCGTCGCAACGGGGGCCTCAAGGCACCACAACAGTCAACAAGCACGTCAAGGGTAAAGAGAAGCACCACCCACGTTACCGAGGTACTTGTGCATAAAGCTTCCTTTCGCGACTAATACCGGACCTCACCCTCCCATGCTCATCTACATGTAGATACGAATACGGAGACTGCCCAGTCGACGACGTACATACGCATGCTCGCACCCGGTATCACGACGCAGTATCGTAATATTGCAGCGGCGAGGTTACCAGCAGCAATGTCGATCTTTCTGGGGGGGGGGGGGGGGTTGACGCCGTTTTATTCCCGGCGCAGACGGACCTAAACAAGATGCCTCATGTATGTACGTACATACATGCAGAGCCTTTATTCAGTCCATGGCGACACAAAGTCGACCTCTGTCTGTCTGGAAGAAGAAGTTGCTAAGCTGCAAGTCGTTGAGTCGAGTAAAGTCGGGTTGAGTAGAGTCGGGTTGAGTAGAGTCGGGTTGAGTTGAGTTGTGTTGGGTTGAGTTGAGTCGAGTTGGGTTGAGTTGAGTGAGAGGGGTTCGTCAGGGTGCGGGCGTTTTGTTGGTCGGCTTCCCGCTTCCTTCCCGAGCCCGTATAGATTATGGTCTGCGCTGTGCTGCACTACACTACATACACTGCACTGCACTGCACGTTCTCGTTGTTGTGCATCTAGGCTATCTTACATATGTACCTTTTGCTAATTTTAGCTG
>MU005765.1:1016771-1119629 GCA_010093715.1 Pleomassaria siparia CBS 279.74 | reverse complement strand
CCCCCCCCACCCCCACGTGGTAGGTAGTAATAGTAGTAGTATGTAGGTAAATGTAGTAGTAGGTAATACCTTTTTTCTTCTTTTTCTTTTCTTCCCGGTCCAGGTAAACAATGAGTTCGCTTTGCATCTTTGTAGGGTTAAATAATAAACCGAGTACGTTTGGAAAAGTCAAATATAACAATTCTGGATGATTTATGAGCATGTGGGAGACAGAGACGGCAGAGACAGCAGAGAGAGAGAGAGAGAGAGGGTTGTATTACAGAGTAATAACGAGGTTTACTGTGTCGTTTCGCGTGAATGGATAGATGCATCGGAACCGAGGTGAAGCGAAGCGACGAGGCCAAGCGAAGGGTGGGTGGTAAAAGGTTTTTATTTATGTGTATGATGACAGTGCAGCTACACACATACAACATACAACATACAACATACATATGTAGTGTATAAATATAGTGTAGAGATGTTATGATATTTAAATAACGGCCGCCTTTGTTAAATATTAGTCACACTATCGTATCTACCTACCTACCTACCTACCTACCTACCTACCTACCCGCCTACCCACCTACCTATGTGCCCGTCTACCTGTGCATATGCATCTTCCCCCATTCCATCTCCTCGTCTCGTTTCCCCTTGCTCGTATCGTCTCGTCTCCGTTCTATTTCCATCTCGTACCGCACGGCTACTACACCTCTTCTTTCCCCCCTTTCCCCTTTCCCCTTCCCCCTTCCCCCTTCCCCTTCTTCTTCTTCCCAGCACGTCGGGCTGCTTGATCGGGAAAATGCCATGCATGCATGATCTGAGCCCTCAACCGACATACGAGCGAGCGAGCGGCTATACCGATGGGCGGTTGGCGGTTGGCGGTGGCGGTGGCGGTTGGCGGTGGGCGATTTATGGGCGCCGCTGTCATTCTTTGTCCACATTTACAATATCCAATCCATTAGAAGCTGATGTGTATGTATTGTACCTACCTACCTACCTCGCCGTTCAAATAGATAAAAAAAAAAGCAAATGTCCCTCGCTCCGACTTGTCGTGTCGTGCTCTGCTTGCTCATCGGGAACTGCACGGGGATTGAGGCTTGTTGTGGCTCTGGAGGGGGCTTTTCTTTCTTTCTTTCGGCCTCCTGTCTAGGGCTGCCTGTCTGCCTTGTCATTCGTGCGGCGTCGGGCGGAGGGTTGGAGGTGTCGAGGTGTCGAGGTGTCGAGGTGTGAAAAGGGGTGTGATGGTGGTGGTGGTGTGATGTATTCGTCGTGAGGTTCCAGTTGGAGGGCAGTGAAGGGGGATTGAGTATTGGTTGGTGGTTATAGGATGACGACGACGACGAGGATGGATAAGTCGGCCGATGAGAAAGAATGAATGAGACAAACAAGTATACGCCACACCCAAGTCTCGAGCCCTATGCTCAATCGATCCATCCATCCATCCATCCTTGGTTGGTTTACACTATTAATTACAGTAGACATCTGACTGATAGATATCGTGACAATTGGGATTAATATTCGTTATATTATCCAAGAAGAAAAACAAAACCCCTAGCTCTGGAATGTGATATATATCTCCAGACAGCACATATCGCTCTACTCAGATAGATGTGTCATCTCCATGCATCCACCGTCATTGATTCCAATGTTCCCTCGACCAACCACTTCAACACGTCACGTTATCTGATCGCCCTCTCGTTATCCACATCCGTATTCGCATCCGCAATCCCAGTCCCTCCGTCGTCCTTGTACCCGTTCATCTCCCGCACACATGTCGTGTGCCATTCCGTGTCGCTGCAGTGCAATCCATGACGTCGTTTTATACCCGGGAGCATTCCCCCCCCCCCCCCCTCTTCCCCATCTCGACCGACACCTTGCACGTGTACAAGCAGCACATGCATCCACCTATCTACGTACAGGTTCACGTCCGGACTCGTAATGGGAGTGATGAATATATGCATGCAGACATATTAGCAATATGGACAAAAGGTAGCAAGTAAGTATGGAGCTTGAAAGGGGCAAGGGGAAAAAATAAGAGATATATAATACAAAATACGATTAGCGGTTATATAACTAGGTAAAAGGTACGTCCAGAGAGGGGGTTGTTAACCCATTCCAATTCCAATTCCAATTCCAATTCCAATTCCAATTCCAATTCCAATTCCAATTCCATCACCCCACGTGACTTGGTAAATAAACCAAAAGAAAAAAAGGGGGGGGGGGGGGAGATATCAAAAGCTTTGTCCACCACATCCTACTCAGATCTCAGATCTCCTCCTTCTTATTTACCATATCCATACGGATATCCGTTTCCATTTCCATTTCCATTTCCATTTCCATTTCCATTCCACCCCGTCCCGCCGCCCATTCCCCCATATCCCCCATATCCCCCATTACCGTCGTTTCTCGCCCCGTACCCGATGTTGGTCTCCTCGTCCCCCCTCTCCGTAGGCACTGCATACGGCCTCAAGAAACTCTTATACCCCACAACCTTGATGGTGCCGCCATCCCTCCTCTCTCTATCCGAGCTCCTCCTCGGCAAAGGTGGCGGTTCGTCGCCCTCCAAATCACTCCGATCGGCCGTCAATGCCGAGAACCGCGTATCCGGGTCGAGCTCCGAACTCGGTCTATACGAGATCCGTCTTGCGGCGTCTGGAGAAGCGGGGGATGGGATGATCGACGTCACCGGCACCGTCTCGTAGCCGGCGATTTTGGGGTTGTACACCAGGCGTTCCTCCATGGGCCGGTCCGACGGATCGACAAAGGGGTTGTCGGCGAGGTAGTCGATGCGCGCGGGTCCCGCGTCTTCTTCGTCACCTAGTTTGCGCGAGACTTGGCTGCTTGGACGCAGGTTGAATGGTTCAGACGTCCTTGGTCCTCGATCCACCTTCTCCTCTCCTTTGGGTTCCGCGCCGAGATTGCTGGCGTCGGCCCCCAGGGCTTTTGCGTCCAGGACTTGTCGCTTTGCGATGCGTTGCTCGAGCCAGCCGCGTAGTCCGACGATGGACATGGCGCCAACTTGCATGAAGAGGATGGCTGTTATACCGCCGACGACTACGGGGGCCGTCAGAATGGCATCGACGATGCATAGACTGATGGATCGGAGTAACGAGAAGCCGGTCGTGAACGCAATAGTGCCCAGCTGCAGTACCATCTGCACCAATATAGCACTGATCAAGTGTACTCTCGCAGGACTCTTGATGAGTGGAATAAGACCTTTATATCCATTGAAAGTAGCCGGTGCGGGGATTGGAACCGTCGTGTTGAGTCGCTGGATGGAGGTCACGATCATGGGAGTCAAGAGGAGGCATGTCAAGAGGCCGAAGATGCCGTGTCCTTCACTGAAATGTGCTGCTTTCCCCATACCAACGATACCTAGAACCAAGCCTACAAGGATGGAGGGTAAGAATAGTATCAGAAGGATGCGTTTCCGCCACTTTTTGTTGTGCGCTTCGTCGAGTGGGTGCCCGATCAGGACCGAGATGCGCCAAATCGCACCGAGGGCCAGATATGCGGGGAGAGCAAAGAAGAAGGCAAAGGTTGAAAGGACGACTGCTTGTATGAGAATCAAGATAAAACGGAGGGGGGGGATTGAGAGCTCACTGTGTAAAGCCGTGACGACCGCAAAGGGAACGATGTCCATATCATTGACGGTCACTTTCGTGTCCTGGATCGTGAACTCGAATTTATTTCCCTCGGAAAGGATGCTAATAGGCTCTTTGGGAAGAGCAGCGAGTGTCGCATTGTCAAGAGGAACGGCGTTCTTCATATCAATCTTCATGGCCCCGCTGTTCATCAGCCCGAGGCTGATGGCGGCAATGCCACCAAAACCTTGACATGTAATCGCATTGGCGCTGGCTTGTGCGAGCCCAGACAGCATGTTTGCGTCGACGGCCAATGGTGTGGACTCGGCGCGGCGGTTCAGCAAGCCGTGAGGAACTGGTATCTATTAGTATTCGGGAAGAGGGAGGATATAGATCCGCTTGCCTACTGCGGCGCTGTTCATCTCCAGACTGCGTTTCTTCGGCGCTGGCTTGGTCATGTTGGTAATCATGCTGGCTATGAGAAGGGTTCCTTCGCCCCCGAGACCACGACCGAAAGCAACTGCCGAGCCGTTCACAGAGTCGTCGAAGTTTGTGGTATTCATGGCGGCGACACTCATGGCCGTAGCCATGGAAAAATTGCCGCTAAGAACATTCTGCATGCCGCCGATCATCGATATCGCGTTGATACTGCCTTCGACTAAGCCCCTGGCGACACCTTCGGAAATCTTTGCGGGTTGAATGCCCATTGTCAGACCGCCTGCGCCTGACTGGGCAGTGAGACTTGCAAGTGCTGCCTGTGCGGTCCCGTTGGCGAGGAAGCCGGCAATGAGTTCTTTGGAAAATTCGGCCGAGATCATCTGTGTAGACTGCATCGAACTTGTGTTGCCCGTTGTGACGGGCAACCCAGCATCAGCCTTCCAACCCAATCCAATCGCTGCACCCTCGCCAATACCTTGTCCGGCTCCTGCTGCGATTGGCAGAATCATGCCCATGATGTTGAAATTGACACCACCGCCAAATGCGGCTTTCAGATCTGCGGTTTCAAGAAACGACTGCGAAAGTCCTTTAGTAAACTGTCCAACCGCGCCCGGAATATCACCTTGATTAGGATCCGCGGGAGTTTGTCTACGCTGAGGCGTCGTAGTATTCTTTGCAAAGCCGAGGCCAGTGCTGGCACCTTCGCCCAGCCCTCTTCCTGCTGCAGCGGCTATCTGTGGGACCTGTGCCATGAGCTGACTGCCACCAGCGACGCCCGCTTGGCCCAGCAGTGATTTGACATCGATGCTGCTGGAGATAGGCGATGCCATTCCAAGCCCAAGGTTGCCGGCCAGGGCCATTATGCTGGAGTCATTGACGGGTTGGAATTTCACCTGTGTGAGATTCAGTCCCATGGCGGTCCCTTGACCAATTCCCTGTGCGAGAGAAAACATTGCCATTCCGATGCTCCCACTGCTGCCGCTTAGGAAACTGCTATTGCTTAGCGCAGGCATAATCTGAGCAGTGAGACCGGAGCCCATGTTCTGAGCTATGAGATTGATTCCTGTGGGTTGTGCATTGTAGGCTGCGGCGATTCTCGTTGCTACTGCATTGGAGTTGGTCATGTCGGTGAGATTAAGACCAGTATCTACTCCCAGTCTAATACAAAGTCAGCAAGGTCTACATATAATCGATTTTTGAATAAATACCCAAGGCCAATACCAAGGAAGAGCGCAGGCGTCGCAAGACTACCAGTCACCGATCCTCCCAGAGACGCAAGCCCATCTTCGAGCAAGCTGCCGAGTCCTCCCGTGAGGTTCAATCCACCGGGATCGCCATCCCCGACAGTTGCACCTGCGCCGGTCCCATTGAACAATCCTTGTAGATCCGCGAGGAGCGCCCTCCTCTTTTTTTTCGGTGCGGCCTCCTGCACCCGAGCAACTCCCTCGCCAAGGTCCTTGCCAAAGTCCTTCAACTCATTCGAGTCATATATATTGCCTAGATTAGACAATGTCTTGGCCATAGCCTCTGTGAGGGAAAGCAATGCTCGCTGTAGTCGTGCATCGCTGTAGAGTGCGTCGACAGTTTCCGGGGAAATGAAATCGTTCAAGCCCTCTATTCTACGCAAGTCCTGGGTTTGAACATATCTCGAGTGTGTATTGCTGAACCATATCCCAAATGTCCCAAAGAAGAGCAATGCGACCGCGATAAGAGAGACAAGACACCAGACCGATCTGGAAGCAAACATCATGGAAAGGGTATATCTATCTCTAAGGAATGTAGAGGCGCAATCAAGGCCTAGAAAGGAAGGAATGTGGCCTGCCACGGGTTCACAGCAGTGCGTGAATAATAATAACAAGAAGCAAGGCTTTTCCGTCTTGAGACACAGGCCCAAGGCGTTGATATACATTTGAATTTGGTTCACAGTCGAACTGATGGCGAAACGGGCTAAGTGTCATGTTTCCTGAGGATTTGCGCGTAGTTGCCCAATCGGGGTTGCCACTTCCGCCTGGGATGGGTATGCCTCATTACCTGAGACGTGGGAGAGAGCTCTGCGATGTGAGTGAATGTAGTGATAAGCGCTCGAAGGGGGGGGGAGGGGGGGGGAATAGAATTTCATGTTTGAACAAGAGAAATTGACGAATGAGAGACTGCGAACAGCGCCAAGGCAGTGATGGTGATTCGAAAAATGATTGCGCCAGCCCAATGAACGAATAAATACCATGACGATCACGTGCAACGTATGCAAAGTATGTAGCGAACGAGAAGGCTGCAAGGAACAGGAAAGATTTATACAGATGACCCAGGGTGTCCTTGGAATAACTGACGTCGTGCGGCATAGAGGGATATATCGAATTTGATGCGACACGGTCGAAACACGAATGGTGGGCCAATCCCGTCGATGACATCCCGGGGATGAAAACAATCGAAAACAACTTTGGAAGGGAAGTATTTGGGCACACTTGGAATGTTACTCTAGTACGCATCCGAAAGATAGATGGCGTAATTATATTGCAGTCTGTATATTACAAACAGAGTACGCGAGAAGCTGCGTGTCATCGTCGTCGTCGTCATTCAATGTATACTCACATATGTAAGCAAGTCAAGGGATTAGAGTTCAGTCTCGAGCACGGGTAAAAGGTGGCCACTTACATCTATACGCTAATTATATCACCGATATTCACAGTCCATTCATTGTACAAAGGTAAGGAGGGAGGCTTTTGGTATCAAAAGTCCAATTTCCCACTTGCTTTTGTACATGGGCGCACTATCGGTACCACAATCCTATTGGACTTTGTAGGACAATTTACTCATTGGCTAGTACTGTACAAAAGTTAGGCTATGAAATAAATAATAAAATGTTTGAATTAAAGTTCTTAAAGCATTGGTCCGCAACACGTTGTGGCTTTTACTGTGTACTGTATTCCCGCTCCTCCAGACCAACCAATACGCTTACACAGTACAACAAGTCAGTAACAACAGACTCACTGGAATTGTAGCTCCGTCTATGACCAGCACAGCTTACTCCTGGTCATTCTTAGTTCGTCCTACTAATACTGCTACATCTTCTCAAACCTGTTAGTAACGGTGGTTAGCCGGGTGATCGTAAGGGTTACCAGGCTGGTACGCCGAATTACCAGCCACTGTCTGAGGAAGCCACTTATCGTGACCTGTGCG
Source organism: Pleomassaria siparia CBS 279.74 (assembly GCA_010093715.1). Lineage (NCBI taxonomy): Eukaryota > Fungi > Ascomycota > Dothideomycetes > Pleosporales > Pleomassariaceae > Pleomassaria > Pleomassaria siparia. The sequence continues at coordinate 1,112,451 of MU005765.1, read as the reverse complement.
TGAGGCGGGCTTCACCGGTTTGTATACACGAGGCACGTTGTTCGCGTTGAAGTTTGCAAAATGGGCGACCGACCGTCCATGCGCATTCTTCAGAGTGTGCGGAGGCAAGGGGTTGGCCGCCAGTGAGGCCCGAATAGAGGCGGCCGTCACTTCAACGGGGGGAGCTGGACCTTTGAGTCGCGCACGGAAAGCAGCCACCTGCCGTCCGAGGAAACCCGGTTTAGCGGGCTTCTGTCCAACAGAAGCCTCACCCTTCTCCTCGTCCGAAACAGACCTCTTCCAGGAACTGAGAGTGACCAGGTGATTTTCGAGGAACGTTGGGGGCGCGGGACCTTGCTCAGCAGGAGTTTTGCCCTTCTTGTTTCCGCCGCATTTCTTCCAGATAGTATAGACGACTAGACCGAGGAAAAAAAGAATTGCGACGACGACGCTCAGCGCTATGATAACCACCCGGGCGTTTCCAGTACGGACTGGTAACGAGCGGGGGTTTCTAGTATGATTCACCGGTTCGGTATCCATTTCGTTGGTGTCTACAGCCTTGTTCATTGCCATAATTGTGAGGTTGAACATTGTGAGGGGAGCCTCAGTAGTGGGTGGGTGTCCTAATCTAATCAGTTGAGGCTGGTTGCATCTCGATTGTGATGTGAATGTGGAAAAGAAGAAGACGATGAAAGGTTAAGCAGGACATATATCATGCTTGTGTAATATGTATTGTGTTTGTACACTGAGAACATGTATCGAATTTGTGTATATATTGTGTTTGTACACTGAGAACATGTATCGACTTTGTGTGTGCAAGGAAAACATTGTTGCTTGTAAGAGGTTAGTAGGTCGTAGAAATCATTGTAAGGGTACATGAGAGTAAAACATCCACAGCCTTGGTTTTTGGTTTTCGTTAGGAAGAATGGAGACATGCAGATCGATATTGTGCTGCAATGAGAAGAGCCCTGGCATATGTACCCATAAATTAGTAACCAAATGGAAAAAGAAGGAAAGAAGGATATTAATCTCGTTATACTTGGGATGGCCTCGCTGTTCGCTCATTTTGAAGAAACAAATTCAAAGAGCTCATTCGATGGCTACAGAAACCATATGTGCAGTTTCGTCGCCATCTCCTATTGTACTTGTTAATCAGAATCTATGTGCTAGACAAAGACCAGACTGGCAGACTGCAAAATCTTGGGGGGGGAAACAAGGTGAACAAGGTGGGGCGGCTTAGCGGTCTGCTGCTGTTTCGAATTGTTTGTCTGCCATGTCTGTGCTGCTTCTCTGTATGTAGTGGTACCATTGTAGGTATTACTTATTGTCTTGTTTCGGGCGTGTTAGTCGGGCGTGTTTACTGCGGAACCAACTCCGGCTTGGCAAATATTGGACGTCTCCAACTTTCACATGCCGCAGCTGGGTTGACGCCAGCACTCTCGGAGTCGTCACAGCGATGTGATCTGTATTGCACCATGCCTCCAAGTCTTCACGACTGCTACCTATCAACATGAGTGGCATAACAAGCCCTCTCTATCTTCTTGGCCCTCCGCTTCTGCTCCTCATCTCCATCCCGCTCGCCGTCTTCGCCAGCATTACGACCACCATCGCCGTAACTGCACTCACGATCCGCGTGTCTATCGTTTACTTCGAGCTAGGAATTGCTCTTGCACACTCGTATCTCTTTCCTCCTCCTTACAGGCCTGCCCCAAAGAAACGGCCATCGAATGGTCGCTCGTCGCCCAATCGAACCCGCAATCGGCGAAGCAGCGCTACCAGCAATTCCTCTCATGATACGGCAACACCTTCGTCATACCAACCACGACTACAGTATAAGAGCGGTTCATTTGCCTCACTAATCGGAACCAGCGAGATAACGCGCGATTTTGAAGGCGTAGGCGGATGGAGAGTCCCTGGCGACAATGACGAAGAAGCGCTATGGATGGGTATGAACTCACGACTGGAACTGCCGGCTGTGGTGCCAAAGCAGCGGAAACATCAGAGAAGTCTTACTGGTGGTAGCCAGAGATATGTTGGGAGTCCTGAGACAATGCGCATGAGTCCGATGCAATCACGCGCGCGAACCCCGGTGCAGGCTGGCGGAGACGAAAGGTATGGGGGAGAGGAATACTTCCCTCCGCAGCCGAACATGAGGCCTCTGAGTGCGACTTCGGATCGAGCAGGCAAGACTATACAGGATGGAAGGAGGAAGAGCTCGAGCGGGAGTAGTAGTGGTAGTTCGAATACCAGAATGGCCATGAAACAGGTCGGCAGGTAAACAGATTGGTCCATATGATATCTACAACTTCATGAACACGACACCAAACTATCCAAAATTCAGCGCCATCCGCCACATCCCGAAGCGGCCCCGAAAGGAAGACTCGGCTCCTGAAGCTTTCCTGGACACGGCCGAAATCCTAGGATTCACGAAGTTTTTGACTTGACCTTCTTCTGGTACGGTGTCATCTATTGCGGTGTAGCTGCCGTACAGCTATAGTGGATTCAATAAATTTCATTCAACTTGACATGTAAGTCTTGTGATATGTGCGTGATCAATGTGGTGTGGATTGACGAGATATTTGGAGGAAGGTGCCAACATTCTCTCCTGCTTGGATCAACTTCAAAGCTCAAACCTTTGAAGCCACCTCCGTGGCTCTGTTCTCGTCTGCCTATATCTTTGGACCATTCCTGCTGTTTTCCATTCTCTTCTCAACCATCGTCACTCATTTCCGTCTTTGTACGTATGAAAATAGTATCTTCACGACACATCACAGTCACAGTACATTGTTTACTTACATCCAAAACCTCGTCTTCATCGATAGCTTCGGTGCAGATCGTTTTTGATCGTACCAAGTCGGGGTTGTGACAATAGCATACGTGCTTGTTTGGAGGAGGCATTGAGATGTTGAGCAATTACCGCTAGTTTCAATGACGGGGTTCACAATTTATCCACCAGCTACAATCTCATACATATATCAAGGTCAATACCGCCATCAAGATAAGAGTTCAGCACCATGTCTGTCGTCACCGCTCCACCAGTCTGGTCTCCCGAGTCCCCGAATCGGACCCTGCAACCATCACGAGCGACTGCATCCGTCTCGCCGGACTCCAAAGACCTGGGCTTTACCTTCCCCGCCGCACACCCGGTTTAGGACCACATCGACCACATCGACAGCACTGGCCGTGTAAGTTCATCATCGACAAGAACCCCTTGACATTGCTCAGTCTAACGATCCATTTGCTAGTTGATTCGCAGTCCTCCTTACAATAGTTTCATGCTAGCGATATAAAACGCCGTGTTCATTACCGACACAATCACGTGCATTGTGGTATATTTCGCTTCACTTCCAGAAAGCCTTGGCTTTCTCACCCTAGTTGTGAACGAATATGCTGTTGTCTTCTTCGAAGTTCGTTCACTATGCGATCGCCTTTTTAACTCATGAACAATTCTGCCCCAGTGCAAATCCAGTCCTTCACTTTAGATTTCCTGCCAACACAGTTATTCACAACAACCGAAAAACCCTCGCAAGGTTTACTCTACGCCCGAACCACAGATTGGGAATGTTCTCCGTCTTTCTGATTGTCACGTCACTGCTCACTTTGGCGGTGGGCAACGTCAACACACCTCGTGAGGACTTCATCACGCCGAGCCTCTCTTTCAACATGCCCGCAGCTCCAGTTGTAACTATCGAGCCCGGTTTGGAGATTGCTCCCTCCCTGCCGACCATGGTATCCGGCTGGGCCTCATGGGATCCGGTGCCAACGACCTTGGTCGCCGAGTTCACGCCTGTTCACGCCACCACAACCATGTCTGCCGATTCTGCCACTACGTCTGTCGCTCAGGCGGTGCTAGACCCACGCAGCAATCTCGGACTGTTTGTCGTGATGATCGTATTCGGACTGTTTGTCGTGCTTGCACTCCTTGGCACGGCGTTCTTCATCTACAGGAAGTACGGACGTGCGAAGAAGGGGGGTAAAGACCCCGAGGTGGTCGAGACATACACCCTGCGCGATGTAGATGGGCAGGTTGGTGGTGGTGCCGGTCATCACTACCAACCGCCTCCTGTCATGCCGATGGCGGCAGCATCTGCACCTGCTCGACAGACTTGATGTGAGCATACACAAGGGCACGTATGTGAATCTATGTGTACCCACAAGTTATCGAGCTATTGAGCTAGCTACAGGGGAAGTGTCCCCTTATGCCGGGGTGAATGGCCAGTGCCTGCCAAGACGTTGTCATGTGACACTTAGTGTAAGATAGATATAGTGAGAGAGATAATTCATGCATATCTATGATGATGAGCCCATTTAAGAGGCATCTACTTGGGATGATAGTGAGTGAATTTCGGACCCGAGGGTGATGCCGCTTCGGCGACGCCCAAGATCCGTCATGTGACTACATCCTTGGTTTAACACTGGAACATAAGCTCGGAGGAGAGAAACTAGGAACTAAGATGATTCCTCGGAGATGTCTGGAGTGTGTCTGAGTTGATTTGGCAGCTGTAATTAAATTAACAAAGGCTTCCCTTCGGTGTTTAATGTTAAATCTATAGACTATACGGTCACATGACGAAAGACAAACACCACCGAACCACAACCGATAATCGGGCCGAACCCTAACCCTCATTACAACCTTATAGCACCTCCTAGATAGAAAGTAATCATTATACTAAATGGAATCACTATTGTCTTACTTTATATACTGTCTTATATTTAATGTCTCGTTGTTTGTGTATATATCTAGAGGGCTTCCCTTCTACAGCGCTATTTCTCGCATTGCAGTAAGTTGCACCCACTTCGATTCTATTTTGTATTCGATGTTTGATACTTGATATAATCTACCTGTATTGTCCCCTGTTCTATGTGACCTTTCCTTCGTTAATGTATCCTGTAGCCAGAGCCAGCAAGGGGAGTTAATCTCCTCGATCTATTTCTACACTGTATTGGCCTTTCGATATGCACGATGGGATTCTCCGCGCAAGAAGTTCGGTAAATCATGCACATTGGTCGATAACACTCCCTCACTATTATCGTCACATTGTACGTACACATCACATTATGTATTAACATTGTATAACGACAATCCAGAAATTATTTGCTACGTCTATTTACTATATTCCACCACAACGATATTTATAAGTTCACTAGTGGCCATGTTGTACTCCTAATTCACATCAGACTCACTCTCGACTATCGAAACAAAGTCACATTTTCTACAATCCCAAACAAAAAACACACCAAGCCTCTCCACGAAAGTACCTTGCCCTTGAGCCAAGATAATGTTTCATCCCATGACCTTTTTCCTCCTCGCATTCGTCTGCATGATCTCTCTGACTGCAACGAACCCGATTCGGCCTCGTCGGGACTGGGCACCCACGCCATCAGTCCTGACCCCAACACAAACCTGGGTCTCCGAGACACCATCTTGGACTCCTGGGTTGTTAGTACGTAATCCCTTGGCCTCTCCAGATGCCACCACCGTACCGACTACCACAGCCCCCGCAAGCTCCCAGGAGGGAGGTGAGCCCAAGGAGGATAAGGGAAAAAGAATCTTTACGGGGGTCATAATAATTGGCGTGGGAGTTGTCATGCTCGTCTTTGTACTCATGCTCTTGGGGTCGTTAGTATTCCACTAGCCTCTCATCAAACATAAGCACCAGATGAGGACACATACAAGGAATTCCTGATAGGAGTGGCAGGATCCAGGGGCGGTACATTTCGCCGAAAAGGATATTGGACCTTTTTAATGCAGCAAGGACTGCCTAGAGGAGTATATAAATAATTCGTAAATTGCGTACTAGTAAATGTTGCAGGTAACTTGATAGTGATATATAGCTGTGTTATGTGCATAGAGGGTGTTGCTGCAATAGTAAACGCCTAAAGACGTGTTTCCTTTTATGTATAATTAACCAAATGGGCTCTTTATATCGCAGTATACTCTGTACCTTTTTTGATTCACCTTGCTTGTAAAGCAGGTCGAAAGGCTGCTGCGTACGTCCGTTCTTATAGGGCTCCCTGCGCCAACCCTGCAGATCCAGCCCCGGAGAACGTGATCAACCACTACTAAGCTCTTCCGTTCGCGTGTGTGTGTGTGCGTGTGTGCCGTTGAGAAGTGTCTCCAAAAGGTAGGCAGCGATGATGAATCGGGTTGAAGACAACGAACTGGGTTTCTTTTGTTACGGTCAGTGACCCTTGACAGAGCGCTAATCTGACATGACCGTTACGGCTGCTGGCGAAATCTAAGCCTGGGCCGGCCCATTCCCATATTCAAATAATACTCGGACATGAATATGGAACATCTGCAATGGGAAATGTGGTTACACGACACTCTCTCGAATGAGTGTTTACAAGCACGATACAATACGAATGAGAAGATAGAAATACATCCAATGTTACAATGTCATGCGCAATTGTCGCTTAAAACGTTCATGTCATTCAACGACGATGCTTGCCGAGAATGTTCTTTAGATGTATATGAACAATGTTTACTTTGTACTTTTCACTATGCATGATTGCTGAAACGTACATATATAATGCTTCCCATCTCATCTCATTCGCTGCAAGGACCAGCTCTTAAATAGTATATACCCCAGTCCACGATACTACCAACACAGCATCATGAACATAATTCGTTCTGACGGAAACACCGTTGTGGGCATGGCTACGGCTATCCCAAGACAAACCCGATTTGTGCAGCAGGTTAGGTCTAACACGACAGATAAGCACATTTGGGTCACCTTCGCCATCGTTGTTGCTGTTCTTTTCGTTATTTTCCCCCTGTGCCAACTCGGCTCGTACGTCTCGAAGAAGTGCTCATCTTCCCGACAGAAATCGAAGAATCAGTGTCCAGAGCCTGGTTCCAACAACAACAACAACAACAACAACAACAACAACAACAACAACAACAACAACAACAACAACAACAACGACGACATCATCACTCTCCGCGATCTCGAAGCGGGAAGCGGTGCTATCGATGAGGGTGGTGACGCTGGACGTCGCCATCATTCTGCCGAGCCGCCGCCCCTCCGTGTCTTCAAGAGTGTCGAAACCGACGTTCGCGACATTTCACGCATGCGATGCTCAGCAAGTCCCAAGCGCACTCGTCCGTCTGAGTTGCCTTGGGAAGAAATCGACCGCGATACAGAGAACTGGGGAAGATCCCCTAATAACTTTCGTCGTTGAGATGTTGAGGGGGGAGGGGGGGGGGTACGTTGGAGCGTGATATTGAGAGAGGGTAGTACTCTGCACAAGGGCCTTTTTCTAGAATCTCTTTTCTCTGCAATCATTACTCATAGAGACCTTGATGAGCCATTTTCCCCTTGTATACCGATCTGAGTTCTGTAATTCCATCTCGCTTTTGTAAGGCAGATCATCTCCGGCAGAACAGGCGTTCAGCGTTCATCTAAACAGTCGCCATATCAACCGTCTCTTTATCAATAACATATCCCTTCCATATTTAAGTTATTCTATGACCTTTATGCCCCCGGTCTTCCGTCTCTGAAATCCACACAAACGAGGATTTGTCCCCTTACTCCTCCTATATATATTTGATGTCAGCCCTAGGTCCTTTCACTCGACGGTACTAGCGCCCCGAGAAACTATTAAGCGAGAACTGCCGCCTTGATGCGTACTCATAAATTACCTCAACCCGCCCTGCCCTTTCACCTAGACATATATATATATATATATATATATGTGTGTGTACAAGCGATTCACTGCACCGTCCTCTCAACTGAATATAGTATACTCCACCCTCTTCCCCCTTTCTCATAAACCTTCCTCGCCATCCAATTCCAACCACTATTTTTCCTTTCCCCAAAACAATCTTTCGACTCTCAAACCTCCAACCGGAAAAAGCGAACGACGCTTGTCATCAACACCCCGAGTCCGACTGGCAACTATCATCAACGCGACCATCATGTCCAACCTCGCTTCGACCCTCACAATGACCGCCAACTCTACGGACCCATCTCTGTCCGTCCTCGAGTCCTCGACTGTCTCGTTGGTCGTCATCTGCATTCCCGTAATTCTCGTCATGGCTCTCTACGAGATGCTGCGGACGGATCGAATGATGCATCGACACAATGTCTTCGCCCAGCTGGCGGCCATCGGGCATGTGAAGGGGGGAGGGGAAGAGGGAGAGGAAGAAGAGGAAGAGGAAGAGGGCGATGAAGATGGAGATGTCGAACAAGGACCGTTGGAAGAACATGGAGGGGTGCGGTGTTATGGGTCGATGGCCTAGCGCTGAGCTGGATATAGGGTGGGAGAATTAGCTCGCGAGGGGGGAGACGGGCGATGGGAGGAGATGGGTGGATGGAGTAATTATGACGATTCGACATGAATCCAGGAAGGGAATTGGGCTACGTGTACTCGGAGTTCTCGCGGGATGAATAATAATGGGGTATGGTATAGTGGGAAAGAAGAGATGCCTTTGGCTTTGTCCACTTTCCTTTCCGTGCACTCTTTTCAGCGGAAGAAAAAGGTGTTAAAACTTAAAGCTTAGTGCGGGCTGCATTTGAAATTCTCGGCTTTTGTATGACAGCATACACATTTATTCTATGGTACCACACTAGATGTACTGAGGCCCCTGTGTCACTGTATATAACAACCCCAACTCTAACCCTATCACATGATGACTGCACCACTTCAACATTCAACTCTGTCCAGCCCAATTCCACATCGCCATATCACCTATACAGCAGGCCCTCGACCTCCTCCGCAATAGCCAAACAGCTGGTCAATCCCGGACTCTCAATACCTAAAAGATTGATGAAGCCTTTAAACCCCTCCTCCTTCTTGATCCAAAAGTCCTGGAACCCCTTGCCCGAGCCAACCGCTCCTAATCTGCCCAGTTTGGGTCGAATACCCGCATAATCAAGCCCGATTGCATCTCTTTGTACAGTGGGGAGGTAGGCCAAGATATCTTCGATGGCGGCATCGAGGTTCTTCGTGCTGACGGAGAGATCCGAGGGATCGTCTACCCATTCTACATCGGGACCGAAGCGTACGCGACCTGCCATGTCGAGGGTGAGATGAGTTCCAAGACCGCCGTGGCCGGCAATGGGAGCCGGGTAGACCAGTACGGAAGGCTTAGGACTAGAGAGCGCATACGAGAAATAGGAGCCTTTTGCGTAATATGCCTTGCGGTGCCGCTCCTCAGGAAGAATCATATTCGAAATAGCAATTGCAGACAGCCCGGCAGAGTTGATTAGAGTCTCTGCCGTGATGGTGGTTTCCTCGCCCTCACTGGTCGTCGTGATCTCCCAGCCGCCATTCCCACTATCAATAGGCGTGACTCTCGTAACGGGTGATTGCAACGCCGTAATCCCGCCCTTGTCTTCAAAGTCACCGAGAAGGTAATGCATCAATCCATGGCTGTCCACGATACCCGTTGAGGGACTGTTAAGAACCCCCGCCTCAGCACGCACGTCGGGTTCATCCCGTTTGGCGTCTTCCGAGGAGATGAATGAAGTGGGGACACCTATGCTTTGCGCAAACTTATGCACGGACTCCAGGGCTTCCATTTGTTCTGCGTCTTGAGCTACAATCCATTTCCCGCAATTACGGTGCGGGATATAGTTCTTGGCGCAGAGTTCGTACATCAATTCTTTGCCGCGGAGGCATAGCTTTGTCTTCATTGAATCGGCCCCGTAGTAGAGACCAGCATGAATCACCTAAGACAAATTAGCCAATCAACTCCTGATCATTCAAGCTCATCGTATCTGAAATATCCGATGAATCGTTATCAAGAGAACAAAGGAAGCGCTCACACCTCCGAGTTCCTCGAACTAGTCTCCGTGCCCACGTGCCTATGTTTTTCGATCAACACCGTGTTTGCTCCATCTCTTGACTGCAGATTTCGTGCAATCGCAAGTCCCACCGCGCCTGCACCTATTACAGCATGTGTGAAGTCTGCGTGACGCGGTACGCTGGTTGAGAACCGTCTTGAGGAGGGTATGGTTCTGCAAATACCTCGGGAGAACATAGCGATAATGAAGAATGAACTGACAAAGTGTACAAAGCCGCGTATATACAATGCTGCGGATATCAGGGGACGAAGAAGAGAATATTAAGCTTTGAAGACGTTTTCGGCTCAGATTTGATAGTGGATTGATTGGTTTTTGAGATGACGTTAGGGTCGGCAGCTAGTACGAGCTAGAGCGTTTTAGGTTAATCTATCGACCCGACGTAGCTTATCGTGGTTCCAGCAAATGAAAATAATTACCTAATTAGCTCAGAACACTTGCATTTACTTATTAGTGCATTTAATGGAAAAGTCCTTAAAGCATTTAGAATAATGTACACTCAAGTTTGGATTATTGGATATAGACATTGACAACCACTACGATTTCCTTTTCATCCACTTTACCATCCTGGCACACTCCTCATCTTTGCCCACTCCTCAATTGGTGTCAGTTCCACCTTCAAATCCTCCAAAACATGTCGCATGTCAAACTTAAATGGCTTGTCTTCCGCTTCATTATAATACGTATACGCCTTGAACATCTGCTGCACAATCTTCTCTGTCTCCAACCCCCTCCCCGGCATAGTCTTACTAATCTTGTCACAGAAGTCTGGTACAGTCTGACACTCGTAGTTGAGCTTCCTCCCCCATGCTCGAGATAATTTTTCAGTCAGTTCAGAGAGGTGAATTGTTTTTGGGCCGCCAATAGGAATGTTCCGTCCCGCGAGATCGGGCCGAGAGAGGCAGGCGAGCATCAGTTGGTCCACGTCGTGATGTGATGGCATATCCAGGATACTTGGAGGTCCGGCTTGTGGCAGTAGACGACAGTATTCCTGTCTCTTATCGGTGGTAGTGCCCAACCCTCCTGTATATTATCCAGATACACAACAGGCTGGATACTGATCACAGACACCCCTGAATCTCTCAATAACCTCCGCATTTCTCGCCGGTCGTCTTGCACTTTTATCTCTTGGCATTCCTCTGGGCATATGTACTCGTGTTGAAGACGATTAACTTAACAGAGAGGCGGCTTTGGCGGCGGCGCCGATAGCTTGTGCTGCGGCGAGGATGGGTGGGGAGGGATCGAATGATGTTGAGGGGAGATTGAGAAATATGGCATCTGCGTTTTCGAGGATGACGGAGAGTACGGCATGGTCATTGAAGTCTGCTGCCACTGCCTCGATGCTCTTGCCGTCAATATCAAGAGGTTTGGGATTCCGTGATACGCCGATCACTTCGTGGCCAGCGCGGGTGAGAACAGGGATTTGGTGTGCGCCTTGAACACCGGAGGCGCCAAACACAACGATGCGCATGATGTTTGATTTAGTAATTAAATTTAGAACCCCTGATGAAATTTGTGATAATTATGGAGAGCCTTAATTATGTATGCATACCGACGTGCTGCACGAAGAGCATGTCCCTTTAAACGTCCGGATCCGGATACATTTTTCCGGCAGCTCAATCGGATGTTTCGCTCCGCAATGAGGGGATTTGGATGTCGCAAACGCAACAAGTAGAAAAACGAGATGGGAAATGGGAGACGGGGAACATGAGGGTATTGCGGGGAAGTTGTTACCTGACATTTGACAGCTTCTGTGCTCCTGCACGCTGCTCCCTAATATTACTTTAACCTCGCCTTTCTTCCTCGTCACTTCACTTCACTTCACTTCACTTCACATTCTCCAAGTTCAATTCCAACACTCTTGGAATACAATTAAAATTTATTGTTATGATCTTACCACGCAGGCATTTTGTATTAAAGCGGCAAGGTTTTCCAAATGCACCCTTCCTCGCATTGTCTTCCAAGTTCCACCATCTTCCCATTTTGACTCTTCCACGAATCGCATTCTATTGTTCTTACTTCCTCCTTTACACTCTTCCTCTCGCCGTCGAAGTTGTCCTTTTCTACGCAACAACAACAACGCTAGTAGGCTTGACATCGAAGTCCAAAAGCGGCGCAACGAACGCGTTGTACACGGCCTCATGGCTGCCGGTGAAATTGAAAGGACGCCTATCCGTGAGTTAGTAATCAGTACTCGAAACGACATAGGATTCCGGGCAATCTCTCAATCAGAAAGGAGAAGGATTTGGGGTACTCACTGTTCCAGATAAGCGCCCTTCTCGAAACTAAACACCACCTCTGCTGGCCCGCTCCCATTGTTGCTCGTCCTCGGTCCAAACTTGGCGCTCACGCCGTTGTTGGAGCCCTCGAGGATCTGGCACCTGGTGAACAAGTCACCACTTTCATATCCAGAGCAGTATGCCTTTACGCCGCCGATTTCGTTGGGGATCGTCGGGATGGTTATGTTGAAGTTGTAGGAGCATGTGCGTGCGCAGCCGGCTTGCCAGTTCGTTACATGCCATGTCCAGTTCCCTGGAATGGTAGGCTCCTCAAGGATCTGAATGGGCGATGCCACGGCTGTTGTGGCCAGGAGCGCGAGAGCGGCAGCGATAGGAGTGAACATTGTGATAGGAGTTGACAGTTGAAACTAAGGTTGGACTGTAGCGACTGCGTTTCGAACTTGAAGTGGGAAGATGAGGTATGAAGTGTGGTGTAGGTCCAAGTAGGTACGAGAAGGAGGATCGCATCTTTATATTAATAAATCGATACATGTATGCATGCACTTTCCAGGAGCTCGGATCACAGGACGTCATACCCCTGTTTGTTTGGGACAATTCTCCGCATGTTTATCCGGCGTTGTCCCGCGTTCATTTCCTCGTATGTAATACATATGTACCTATGTATGTACTGTGTATGTATGTACAGTACCTTTGTACAACTACAATTCATTACTGTATTCCCCCTCTTTGCTTTTGGCTTCCGTCTTTGCCATCAATTGCTCTACTAGCACCCGCCACAAGGTTACTGAGGGGGCTGTTTTTAGGCAAAGACATTCGAGTTCACGCTCCCATCACGCGGTACCCAAGCCATCATTGACGTTTATAGTGCTTGCCTATATTTCGCCTCCCTCATTTGTGGCGAGTGTTCCATTTGTGGCGCTACAGATCCGAGTCGGCCCGATTGAGTAATGCAACGTCAAAGATACCACGTCTATTGTGTACGAGGACCCGAGTATTTACTCGTTTAAAAGAGGTGGTCTGTAAAGTGACGTCGAGTAATATTTTTGGATAGGTATGACGATACCCGTTACCGACCGGTCAATGGTTTGAGAAATCTTCTCGCCTTGTCCGTTTGCTCTTCATATCTCTTTTGCATACACAGTAGGGTATCTTACATGAGTGGCTTTGTGCTCTTGTCGGACAATGCGCCTGCCGGGAACCGATCTCAAGTATTCTCAGCAACCTCTAACGGCTTGTATTCAACAGGCCGTTTCGCAGGTGTGGTCTCAGTCCCGGAAAGCGCATCTTGAATCCGATCCGCGCGCGTCTCCTCGACACCACTTGTAGTCTTTTGAACTGGTAGTGCCGGGCGGGAGTATTTCTCCTCAAGCCTCGAGAAAGCGTCCACCACAGGCGGATCCTCAAACCTCTCCTTCACGCTGTTGACAAGCTCAGGATGTGGTGTGAAGCCTGCCTCAATCATGTGTCTCAGTACGGCCGGTGTCCTGCTATCGCCCTCCTTAACACCCATTCTGATAAGGAAGTCGAATGTTCCCCTTCTCATAACAAAGTTCTGCGAAGTCATCTCCTCATAATACAGCATTGCATCCTGCAAATCGCCTACATACATGCAGGTAATGGCTAAACGATCGTACGTAAGTTTGTCGGGTTGCAGGCCCAGTTGAGTCATCTCCGAGGCGAGAAACATGGCGAGTTCTTTGCGACCGGCTTTGTGGCAACCTTGTAAGAGGATGTTGAAGGTCGCCGTATTGGGCCCGGTCTTCACAACCGTGTGCAGCACTTTGTATATCTCAATCGCTTCTTCAAGATTCTCGAGATGAACAGAAGCCTGCAAACACGAATTGACAGCCGCAACCGGTATCTTTCTCCCTTGACTCTCAAACATCTGCAGCAATTTGAATGCTTCCATGGGTCGCGTGTAGTCGGGCCCCATAGTCATGAAGAAGTAGATGGGACTGAGATTGTCGCTGGTAACCTTGAGCCCAGATTCGTGCATGATAATTACGACGGAGAGGGCAGAGGATAGATCGGAGGCGGTAAGGTAGGCTTCCATGAGCCCTTCGTAGGTATGGACGTCGAAGAGGTTGTCGCGGTCGGATAGAACCCGAAATACATCGGTCGCGAGTTTGACATCTCCCTTTCGACCAGCGAGTGTGAGGATATTAAGGCAGGCGGCTGTGCCGATTTTGACGTATCCTGGGATGACTTGGGATTGCCATATCGTGTTCACGGCATCGTACTGGAGTCGATTAGCAGTGGCCTTGGACTACTGACTTTTGGACCACTTACATTATGGACAGATGCGGCACAATCCATGAAATATGACCAGAGCGCATTCGACAGTTTCCCCGCCCCATAACTCTGCCGTGTCAGCAACGTCTGGTACGCCTCTTCAATCTCGCCATAATCGAGCAACAACCACATCGTTTTATCCCACAGCCACGGCTCCACCACGACTCTCTTACTGATCATGTCAGCAATCTTCTCTAGAGCCTGCTCAAAGTTCCTCTCCCGCAGATACCCCGCTACAACCATATTGTGTCCGCGGTCGGTGAGATTGTACCATCTCTCCCTCATATATTCCAAGACCTCGGCTCTTAACAGATAATCCGGATGCACGGCGAGTGCCTCCAGAACGCAATGACAACCTCGACCGTCCAATTCGATTCCCATTTCCTTCATCTCATCCAGCACCTTCCTCACTTTCCCCGCCGTCCCGTGATGGCTATCACAGAACGAATGCAGCACCGCCGCATACATCTGTGCATTCGGTTTCTCTCTTCTATCCTTTACCAAAATTTGAAGAAGATTTTGGACATGGTCATATTTTCCTGCAGCGCCCTCTTTTCGCAGCCGCTCATACAGGTCGGCAGTGGATAGCAGATGGAGAGCCGGAGTTTGGGAGCTTGGGGTCAGACTGTCGCGGGGTAGATGGCGACCGTGTACCCCAAAGCCGGCGGGCGAGAGGTAGGGCGTTTTACTACTCGAGGGGTCTATCGAGGGGTCTATCGAGGGCTCGGGGGCTCCGTTGAAGGCGCGGAATTGGGGTTTGAATGACGCTGCGCGAAGACGCCGGTCGCGAATTGTAGCTTTCGAGAATACTTTCTGTGCCGACGGAAAGATGGGGCAAAGGCACCGCCATAGACCATCTTGCACGATTGGGCGCGCGAGCATTGCCGTCGAGGGAAGTTGATTGGAGTGATGCGTCGTGATGCAAACCTCGAGGTTCGACGAAATCAATGTACAGTACGTGCAGTGCAGACCCCGGCTGCTATTGTCAGCAGCGGTTGAGTAGGCCAAGCCACGAATGTAGCCTATTAAAGTGGGCTGCAAAATCATCCAAATTTTGAGTAGTTAACCGCATGCAGCACCACGGCGGCATGGGTTTCTAACCTATGATTTCAATCTGCATATAAAAGACTCGAGAGATTACAATGTTGTTGTGTAGTTACACGTTTGTCATAGCTAAAAGCGTTCTTAGCGGGTTTTCTCTTTCAAAGAAATCAGCCATAATTGTAGCTAAAATAGAAAACGAAAAAGAGTAACAGTATTAAAATCCTACACGCTGTAGTTCGTATATATATCTAGATATTCAGCTACTTTTATTGAATAGCATTGTACGGCTGTTAAGAGATTTCCGACGTGTTGGCCAACATGGCCAAAATGATAGCCTACTTGACCGCCGCTGACAAATAAGGCGCGAATCGATGCCACTTCAACCACTTCAGAATATTACAAAGCATGACCAACGGTGTATATGACTTTATACTAAACATGTTCCATTCGCACCATGCTATGCGATCAGTGCCATGACGGGCTAAGTACAACCTCGAGATTTTCTCAGCCCCTCTCAAAAACATAAGAAGAATTACAGGAACGATCCCCAGAGACCACATGAGGCGAAAAGGTAGGGTATATACACCTGATACCAACTTCCAAGCAGAGGGCTGCAACCCCTGTCCAAAACATTACGTGTATTCTGTACTTGCTTTACTCCCAAATGCTACCTTGTCCTTTGCAGCTTCGGCGCCATGCAAAATTAGAAAAATATATCAACCGTCCAGAAGTGAATCGCGGAAATCATGAGTGGAGGATTCATCACATCTTCATATGCCCGGTGAGATACTCGACAACCTTCTTACGGTTAGTGTGAGATGACGTAGATGATTCGGCGGCACTTACTTTTGGTGAAATGACATCTTGATTGACGAGGTGCTTCGCCAATATCTTAACGACCTCGATTTGCTCTTCCGCCGTCAGGCCCGTAATGGCAGTCTCAATGACACCACCGACCGTGGCTCCGTGGACGGCGATGAAGCTGGAGTAATACATGAAGGCAATCGAGCCCATAATAAACTGGCAATCCATTCGGTCCGTCATGCCACCATGTCCGGGAATAGAATCGCCAAAGTCTTTGATTTTGAAAGTGCGCTTCAGCCCAGAAGCAAAGAAACCACCGAAAGGAGCGATCAAAGAGGCCAGTGTTGCGAGATTCAAGACATGGAATTGAACGGGGCGGATATTGAACGTAGTGGGAATTGGCAGGAACGAAGGTACCGGGAATGGGAGGGAGTAGTCATGTGGTGTGAAGACGGGGTTTGGCTTGCATTCGAGGCCGCTCCACAGATTTGCGCCCAGGTCCTACATATAGTAAGCAATGCATTCGGAGTAAGTTCAAAGGGCACTCACGTTAACCGGGCAAATAAAATACTTGTATCGGGCCATGACGTTAGTATAGAGTAGTCCAAAGATGACGGTGAAGAACCAGGCGCCGAGAAAGCCCTCCCATGTCTTCTTAGGGGAGATCTTGATCAGGGGCGTTCGTCCAAAGGTGATTCCACAAAGGTAAGCCCAAATGTCATTGGTGATGACCATGGCAACGGGCAAGAAGAACCAGATCATGCCCTCGAAGATGTTGTTTATCACGAAATGGGCCTGTCCGACGATCAAGAAAAGGGCCATGTGGCTCCAGGCGAATTGGGTAAATTGAAACTTGTAGTGACCCTTCTGGAGGGAGTACACAAAGAATACGAAGCCTGACGAAAGTTAGAAGGGAGCAGAAAGCTCAGCGATGTTGCTTTCGTACCAATCATGTATAGTGTGAAACTGATGAATCTGTGGTGGGTGGACAAGGGCAGCAGAATCTTATCCACCAGCAGAACATGCTTGAAGTAATAGATGACGCTCTCGCCATACAAAAAGTACATGGTGGTGCCCAGGAAGTACCAATTCAGCGATTTTGTGAAACGCAAACTTCGTGCTCGACTCGGGACGTTTGATATTGCGATCACTTCTTTAAAGGAGACAATTTGTACAACGGTCACGGCGATGATCATATAAATGTGCCCGGAGAACATGGACAAGAAGAAGCCGGCGATCATGATGAGGGTCCATATTGTGCGGGTGATGAAGTTCGCCTTCTTCTTCTCGTACTCGGTCTGGATCAGCGGTGTTGGGGACTGTGGGCGCATTAGTTAGCGCAGGTAAGGCAGAGGTCCCCGGAAGCTCGAGGGGCATCTCTTACACCAGGCTCGTCCTTTCTCAGAATGCCGTTGTGGGTTGGGCTGCCCGGATCTGAAGCGTTCTCGCTCATCTCAGATATGCCACTGCTCAGGCGGCGCGCGCGGCCGTTGCTGCCACGGCCGCCGTGGTTGAATTTGACGTCTTTCCGTGGGCGCGTCATGACTGTGACGGTGTTCTTGGGACGCCGAGGATGCGTGCGGATGCAGCTGGTCGAATGGCGAGGCACGAGTGTGTGCGCGTGTGGGCGAGTTGGCCAGGAGGGAGTAGTCGTGAATGCGCCGGTCGGGGCGGCGGTGGGTGCTTTTTTGGGGCGGGCGTGAGCGTTGAGGCAGCAGACCCTGAGGAAACTTGTTCCCTGAAGGTGGTGAGAGAAAGCGGAGAGTGACGTCGAGCGTAGACAGCCCTCCTACCTAGCCGCATGTGAAGAAAACATCAAAACACCAAAACACCAAAACACCAACGCGCACTCCATACACGCTTGCAAAAGGCCACGACTCACCACCACGAAGATATAGATCATATGGGAGGCATGGCACGGGAAAGATGGACCAAGATGACGACTTCGACTTCTCCGACGATGACCTGGATGACCTCCCCGCAAACGCGCTGCAGCAGCTCGAGACGACGGCTATCCGCGCGACCCAACACCAGGAGCGCCAGCACCCCGAGTCTGACTATGGCCTCGACGAGGGCGACGAGGGCGACCAAGTCATCAACCTGGACGATGCCGCGGGCGCACCTCAGGCGTCGCCGTGGATGAATGTCGCGTCCCAATATCAGCCGAACCACAACCACCAACTCAACCCTCACTATAACGCCATTGGTGATGGTAATAGCTTCTACAACGGTACAATAGAGGCCGAGGAGCAGCAGCCGCGTAGATCGCAGGCCGACTCCAACCAGCTACTCTTGCGCATCAAAAAGGTACAATTGACCCCTACTCCCCACCGCAGAGTCTGCTAACCCTCACAGCTAGAACAAGATAAAGCCCGTCTGAACCGCGACCTCAATAGCGAAAAATCTAAAGCTCTCTCTAAAACCGGAGAAGTAGACACAGTCCGTCGCCGCTTGGATGCCGCCAACCGGGAGAACGAGCGCAAGGTGCTTGCCCTCCAGCAAGCCCACAATGAGATGCTCGCGAAGCACAAGGTTGAGCTTGATAAAGTGCGGCGGGAGAGGGAACAAGCACAGACAAACAATATGTTTCTGGAGCACGACATGGCAAGGGAGGCAGACAATACTAAGAGAGTCAAGAAAGGCGTCGTAACAAGGCCCAAGTCCAATGCTGTTGTCAGTCCGGCAACGACCCCGAAACGGCAGCACAAGTCTCTCCCATTTCGAGACGGGTTCGAAGACGATGACATTGTCATGGCATCACCGAGCAAGCACAGGGATAAGGATAGGTCGAAGCCATCCACGCCAAGACAGGTCGGAAAGCGGAAGAGACAGCCCATCGACCAGAGCCCCATTCCAGTGCTCCAACTGAGCGAGCCCCGGGTACGTGGACAAACAACGCCACAGAAGCCATCCCTCCAGTCCGAAAACACTATAGATCCAGCTCTTCTCGAAGGTCTGAGTCTGAGGAAAGAAGACGACCATCGGTTCACGCTCCTGCACCGCCTCTTATCACACCGTTGCTCCAATGGCAAAGACCGCATACTCGAAGCTTTGACTGCACATGCCCTGCCTTCTCACCCGCAGAAGAAACTGTCATCGATCATCTATGACTCCTTGACAGCGTGTTCAATGACTCTCAACGTTCACGATCTCGCACTGCAGATATGTCATATCTTCTTAACATTATGGGAACAGTGTCTGCAAGAGCGGTACTATTCTGTTATTTATCTAATCCTGGACGCGCTGCAATTCACCTTGGCCTGCGAGCCAGCGAAAACCGCTATCGGGGTGACAGAGCGCGCAGTCCCGCTCATAATCGCGAGTGTGGATCTCGTGGCAGTACCCATCGCAAGAGCTGCCAAACTAGAGGCGGCCTACGTCGCTGAGCTCTACTCCCCCTCACAAATCGAAATCTCGACCAAGATAAATGTGATCGACTGCTTACAGCTGCTCCATCTAATCGCCTCAAGTAGTCTCTCGTTTAGATCTCCCGAGTCCATAATTCGTTTCTGGCAATGCGTTCCCGCCGACTTCGCCCTAGTCCTTCTTAATAGGGTACAACCATTACCACACATCACTCTCATGCTGCGAATCCTCAGCACGTCCGCACTACCGACTTCTCTCGGTGCCATTGTAGCCACGGATTCACCGGCGGATCAGCAAGGGAGACGAGAGTCCGATATCGTGGATCGGCTCACAAATCTACTCTTTGAAACCCCGGAATGCATTGCTGATCCTAATGCATCGAGCGATGAAGTCGAAGAGGAAAAGAAAGCGGCCACAACCACCGCAGAAATATGGGATCTGAGGAACCGGGTCTTGGATCTCTTGATGCGTTTTGCCATTGAAGAGCATGGTTCTCTCCGCCTCATCACGCACAGGAATTGCGTCGGGCGACTAATAAAACATCTCGACCACTCCATAACCACACTGTACGAGAACCCCTTATACCCTACGCAAGAAAAGACCGTAGCCAGCATCAACAAGACCATGAAACTTGTATACCACCTTGCCACTTCCCATCCGGACGTTGACATCAAAGGTAGATTGAGCGTGATTCAGGGTGGGCATCACAAGTTTCTCGTTTCGCTGACGCGTTTGGCGTTCAGTGAGGGCTTGGTGTTGGAGGAGAGCATTGAGGAGAGTGTGGTGGATATGGCTCATGCTATTCTGGACGAAGGTTTGAGCATAGAGGAAGGCGAGGGCTTGCTGCGCGTTTTCAGCAGCGGGAATAGTGTGTAGAGTGCGATTTGA
Organism: Pleomassaria siparia CBS 279.74; assembly: GCA_010093715.1. Lineage (NCBI taxonomy): Eukaryota > Fungi > Ascomycota > Dothideomycetes > Pleosporales > Pleomassariaceae > Pleomassaria > Pleomassaria siparia. Next base: position 1,092,029 of record MU005765.1, on the reverse strand, counting down.
ACACAGATCCATGTTAGCGTTGGGCACGAGATACATAATCAAACTAGTCAATACCCATATAAAACACACACTGAATCCCCTTCTGTATCTCCCTTGAGTATAACTGGGAAGCCCGTCTTTCCGTTGATCGATAGATGCACAGCGTGTCAGATGAGAGGTATGGTCACATGACGGGGCGCAGACAAAGGGTAAACGGTGCACTATCTGGTCAAAGCGTCTTCTCCCTATCTCATCCTCCAGCAGAGTACATGAAGAAAACATCATCATGAATATTATCGTTGTTGCCATCCATCTTATACAGCGCGTCCGCCCACAATACCATTGACCTGCACTTCAGTAGCGAGCAACTATTACGCAGGACATGTTTGCGGAGAATCGAGCAGATGTATACCTAGAATTCAAGCAGACTTTTATCACAGATGAGTCGTTCATCTACATATGGTGCATGGTATTTGTCTGCCAACAAAGTGGCTTTCCACGTGCCATGAGTCTGAGCAACGCATTGTCAGTATACTTACCTTGATAGTAGATTGCGGTTATCCGTCGTTCAGTGACCACCGGGGATCATAGCAACGCTTCCCGCCGATGGGTGGAAATACAAGCTCTTCTCTACGCTGAACTCATGGATGCCCCAGATGGAATTACTCTGACCCCAACCAGAGCCCTTGACACCGCGCATCGGACCACCGGCTGTCTTCTGGTCAGCAAGTTTCTTTCATGGAAGAAGGAAGAGAGTAGTTGTACGTACGTGAAGCAGTTGGAGTCATGGCGTTGATGTGCACTTGGCCGTACTCAAGCTGACTGCCAACGGTATACGCGTGTTCCCAGCTCTTGCTATGCACCGCCGCGTTCAATCCGTACGCTGAGTCGTTTGCCAGCGTGATGGCCTCTTCATCACTCTGCACCACGTAAACACTCGCCGAGGGCCCGAATGTCTCCTCGTCGCGAATGCGCGCATCGGGAGAAATGTTCGCTACGAGTGTCGGTTTGAGACTTGTAGGGGAGAGATGCTCCAAGCCGCCGACGAGGAACTTGGCTCCTTTTTCTTGAGCATCGGCCAAGACTTCATAGGCGTGAACTGCCGACTGTTTGGTCACGGAGTTTCCGGCGGATGGAATCTGAGACATTGCGGCGGTGAGATGGGGAATAAATTCATCGTAAACAGACTTGTGCACAATAATGCGTTCAGTAGAGAAGCATAGTTGGCCGTGGTCGAGGGTGGCTGGAGTGCGTCAGTATCTAATGGAGCATTACCGACCATGACCCCATCTTATCAAGACAGAGTAGCGGGAAGAAAGAACACTTACCACCTATAGCACACAAACTGGCCGCCTTCGCTAAATCTGCATCCTCCAGCACCAACGCAGGTCCTTTGCCCCCAAGTTCCATCAAGATCGGCTTCAAGTACTTGGCGCAGACTTGCCCGATCTTGCTGCCCACTGCTGCGGATCCAATGAAGTCTACTTTACGAATTGCTTTGTGCGAGACGATAGCTTCGACAACAGGCGCAGCATCTTCGCGTCGCACTTGAATGATGTTGAGAACACCTGCGGGGATCCCGGCTTCTTCGAAACAGGACACAATGAGATGGTGGGTTTGGGGGCAGAGCTCGGATGCTTTGATCACGATGGTGCATCCAGCAGCTAGTGCCATGGATATAGCGCGAACGGGAAGAACTACTGCGCCGTTCCATCTATACCTACATTAGTATCACAGTCTTGATCGATAAGATGACTATACACTTACGGTGGGATTACCAAGACCACACCTATCGGCTCCCTGACCACGACCGTCAGCCCTCCCAATTCCTTCCCATCCGGCCCTGTCGCCCTCTGCGGCACAGTCCCCCGAAGTTCACTCGTCGCCGCCGCTATCTCTCGGATATACGTCACACCACTTTCAACATTGAACTGTGCGAATGGCCGTGGACAACTAGTTTCAGCGACCTGCGCTGCCATTATCTGTTCGGCACGCCGCTCGAGAATATCAGCAGCTTTCAAGAGAAGAGAGCGGCGATGTGTGGGCGCGGTAAGACGCCAAGTTTTGAAGGCGGTGGCCGCGGCATCGACGGCGAGAGTTGCTGTTGGGGGATCGCATGAAACGGCGTGGTGGATGGCAGTGTCTTTGATAGAGGATGTGACGGGGAAGAGAGTAGATGGGGAAGTTATGGTTTGGGCAGACCCAGATATCCAGAGTGGGACTACTTGAAGACCTTCTGGTGCCTCTTTGTAATCGATGAGAACCATTTTGAGCACGTGATGAAGTAGAAAAATATCAATGGATTATTTTTGATGAAATAATGCGGTAGGAAACTGATACAGACGATGCGGGCAGAATTTCAAGGAGATGATGCAGATGCTTATACTTGAGTAGAGGAGACAATTCTTAGACAATCTTATGACATGGAGTCCCCGAGTACCCCTCACATAGTCATGTCATACCTACTTTGTAGGCTGCGTCCGGGGGGAGTGACCAATTGACGTGCATACCGGGCTTATGGTGTTGATTATATCCGTTAGGCAAGCGTTCACCTGATTCCGGTCGGAAGCAAAACTACAAAGGGTAATAACTCTAACCATTGCGTGAAATGTGGGGGGGGCTGCATTGTTACAATCAGCGCTAACACCGTAAAATAGCAAAATAATGCTTAACATTGCAGTAATTTTGAAGTTTTTTTTGCTTATTAGATATGCGGAGTTAGACTGTATTTATGCCGTAAAGCTGTTGTTGCTATCGTGTTCTATACACAAATCTGCCAGCCTTACAAGATAGGTGCTTCTAGGTGGCGAATCTCACAGTTGTGTACCAAGCCTTTCTGCTAGGGCGGTAACACTAGTGGCTTACATCACGTGATGGTTATAGTTAGTACACTTGCCTTTTGTAGTAAGTACAAAGGTTAGAGTTAGTACACTGGCCCTTTGTAGTAAGTACAAAGGTCAGAGTTAGTATACTTGCCCTTTGTAGTACAAAGGGCAGAGGGAATAATCATAAATTGTAAAGGGATTCACAGTAGCGAGCTGATTTAAAGAAATGATAAGACTAAATTCTGAGGAACTGGAGAGTTGCCAGTCCCGGGCCATCTATATGGCCCCGATTACATAATTCCCAGTCACGTGGCTGACGTAACCCCGGCGCATCGCTGGGTGTTCGACAGCTCCTCTTACATAACTACTCGGCCAACGGGGGGCTAAGGGAACACCTTGGCGCGTTGTATTAAAATTATAGCTGTTATCGTAGAATAGCAAAATAATTGTTAAATTCGCAGCAATTTTAAAGATTTTTAGCTTGCTAGGTAGGTTAAGTCTAGCTTAATTAGTCTTCGTGCTTTAAGAAGTAAAGGGCGTAGGTAAAGAGGCTATGTTATTAATATTCTAAAGGTGTTTCTAGGTGGCAAATCTTGCGAGAGTGCGCCAAGGGGTGGACACTAGAGGCTTAGCTCACGTGATGGCCACAGTTATACCCTCTGCCCTTTGTAGCAACTATTAGGTGTTTCAAAAACTTCTTCATGGACCAGTAGCTCTGTGAGTTGCAGAGCATGTTGGCCAAGCTTGACCTCGTGGTTGAGGTGTTGTCAGGAGTTCCGAGCTTGAAAGGAATAGGCATCTCGTCAACTCGCTAAGCTGGCCAATAGGCGCTTGGAGGGGATCCGGTTTCATTTGATGTCCGCAACCTGCTCCCTTCATCTGACATCATAACCACTCAGCTCCTCTGGTACTGTCCACAGACCTAATGCCTTATACCCACATACCTTTGTGCTCCCTCAAAGTCTTCCATCAACAATGCGACTTTGGGATTCGATTAACACTCCAAAAGTTGGTTGCTATTCTTCGCATGACGCGCTTTATCATGTGTCTCTTGCTCTCCTTCAACACCGTCGTTTGCGATCCCAACGATATCAATGTATCAAAATTCTTTGCCAGTCATGGCGACCAATTCTTCATCAGAGGTAGGGCAGGCAGAATTGTGCAACGAATATATTGACACGCAATGTCAGTTGTGTCCTACGAGAGCAGAGACAAATTCGACATGAAATGTATTGTTTTCAAGTGAGAACCTACAAACGTTATTTCAGATCTACTCAAGCGCTTGGGTAGTCCTGGTGTCACCTTTTGTTTCTATATATAGATGCCCACCAAAGTGAATCGAGGGGGTGGCAAATTGTTCGAGAACGTACTGTGGTATACAAAGGTATGTAGTTTCTGAGTGGCTGGTGTTAGGTCTTATCAGAATTCGTCTTGCACGTGACTCCAGGACCTCCACATATGTATGTGGTGTTGAGTACACAGTATCATATGGGTGGCGGGAAAGTGCCCATCCGGACGGTAAGCCTGATATGGAATATATCTCGGCAGTTCCGTATGCAGATAGTGAGGTCTGACGAGTTGGATGTGCAAACATTGCATGAGTCTAATTATTCAGTAGACCCAACTCTAAATCATGACGCGTGTATACAAGTATTTGCGAATTTCGGCATTTCAAGTGCGGCTTGATCATTACGCCGATGCGTCACTATCCCATATCGAGTGTTATTCTTCTTTCTGCAGACTTCAACCCCAGAAAAGACGACTACTGACTAGGCATTGTAGCCTGATAGATCATGGACGAAGGAGTTGCGCAACGATACCTTTGTACTATCAATCATCGTACATACTCTGTAAGTAGTCCCTTCATCGTAATCAAGTTCTAGCGCTGCACCAATTATAGATAAAACCACCACCGCGGCGGTATATACTAAAGCCGTTAGCGCTGACAAATGAACAATCGCATGTCTGCTACCATTGTGATACATACCATCTATGTAGTATGTACATACCTTTGTACGAGTAGGCCTGTCTTACGCGAACTCCAAACTTGGAATTGGGTCCGTGAGACCCATGCAAATTATTCGAACCTGCAGGAACAGTAGGTAGGCTACATTAGTGCCCGCGGGCGTGAAGGCGTCCACTAGAGACTGCCTAAAATCAACGTCAGATGTGTGGAACGCGAGGAGAGATGAGAAGCTGCCAACTTTAGGAGTTAATGGTTTTATGACCCATCCGACATCGAGTTCAACGGCGTTGCAGACTGGAATCGGAACGAATACCGCTAGTCCAGCTACCAGCGGAGCCATAAGCGACCTCAAAGATACTAGCACGCTGCACATCGCAAAGGTCGAGAAGCATCTCTCCCGAAGTGATTTTTGGAATCTTGCTCGGTGTGCTCGTTCTCGTCTCTCTAGTTCTAGATGTTATTCTTTTCTTTCTCCAGCGAGTGCCACAACATGGAGAAGTGAAACAGCCCTTGGCTGGAGAAGGAGGCGAAGGCGAAGACGGACAACCAGCGCGGCTTCTATGGTTCATGGTAAATAAAACTTCCTGTGAATTGGGTTGTTCAAGAGCTGGATCCGTAAAAAGGAGGAATATAGCAACGATGAGAGTGGACGAGATAGAAGGCGGGGGGAGTTAGGCGAGCTACACGACAGTCAACACAAAGTACCACATAAGAACGGAGTTCATATACCGCTACCCTTATACCTATAGCAGCACTAGTAAGAGCTCCATAGCCGTGGTCATAATCATGTGTACAGTTGAGTAGCCGCTATAACGATATGGGCGATTTAAAGATATCCGCTCTATAATGGTAATCTTCCAGAAACGGGCGTTTTTTGTATGGTTATCAACATTATATTTAGATTAACGTTACAATTAGGTGAACATATACAAAGATCGTTATTGTAAGACCTCAGGTGTCAGGAGGACCCGGGGGTGGTGCATGAAGATGTGCACCCTTGGTCACGTGGGATCAGATATATATTCCCGAATCGGTGTGAGCTTGGCTCACCAGCGATTCGTCTTGTCTATGTCAGACTAGTTCTGACTATCCATCTCTGAAATATTGGCATTCCCGTGTATGACCTGAGGCAGCTGGCGCTGCCCACTGAATTTGTACACAAAAGCTCGCTGAGAGCATTGACTACAGGCACACAGCCTAGACTACTTTTCCTTACTTTCCTTGCTTGGAGGAGGACAGGAGGATCGACAGGCCCTTGCACGGGCAGTTCACCACAAGAACCGCCGACACGCTACAGTGATTGGCGCGTCCCTTATGCCCCATGGGAGGCTTTTATAGAGAAGGCTTAGCCAATCTGTAGGACGAAAATCAATTCCAACCAACCAACCATCTCTGAAATACAATCTTTCTCACTTCCATCACCCTTATCAGTAACCCGTTGCCCGAGTGACCTTTACAGTTATAGCGTGTACCTAAGCTCTGCTCTAGGAGGCCTTTAAGTAGTAGAAATGATAGATATACGAGGCTAATATAGTTATGTACATAATGATTTCTAGAAAATTTCGTAAATCTATGTGTCCTTAGCGTTGATCTTTCCCCTTTTAGTAATAATTAATATTCCGATATACGGGCCTTTACTTGTACGTTCAAAACTGGTTGACCGACCTCAATCGTTATAGCGTGTACTCCACTGTGCAGGCGTGTACTCCACTGTGCAGGTGTGTACTCACTGTGCAGGTGTGTACTCACTGTGCAGGCGTGTACTCCACTGTGCAGCGCACGAGTAGGCGCAAATGAAAGTGGTAATAAACTGGCTTAAAAGTGGAGAAGCAAGATCAAGGAAAAGGCGAGAGCAATTGATGAAACAGGTGTGGAGGACAAATGTGAAACACAGTATACACGAACCTGAATTCCATCTATGTACTTTGGATATCGCACGTTATGCGTTCGAATCGCCTTGCCCAGCTTTTCTATCAGAGGCCACCCCGCGTGTTGTTTGCCACGACAACCACTTGGTTGATTCAAGCAACGAAACTCAATTGAGCAACAAAAGTCAATTGAGCAACCATTGCTGTTAACGGTTGCTGGTTAGACACGAATCAATATTTTTTGACAGCGGTTAGCGACGAGGTATCAGTCAAACACACAGGGATGATGGCAGATCTTGCGTTTCATTTCCCTGGAGACCCTTCATGCGTGCAGGGTTTTCATGCCCCACCTATGTACAATATGTACACGAAAACCACATACATACAACGTATGTAGTACCTATATAATCCTCTAGCAGTGGCCTTTGCATGTCAGGTACACACAAAAGTCATACTCGAATATGGATTCACGAGCATTGCTCTTTTCAACAAACCTCGTTACATGTCCAATGGCAATCTTATGATATAGATGCAAATCCACGCAGCCCACTGGCACTTTCACCGCAATCTCAATACGGACGATCGGCCACACATCATAGCCTCGGGAACTACCCAGATCTGTACAGGGTCCATGCTTTGAGACCCCCATTGCCTGAAAGAAAAAACAATTTTACTTTATGGTCCCACATACGTGGAAGGTGACTGGAATACGTCGACGCATAGAGCTACTCTTTATCTCGTCTCTTTTCATCGTTGATAACAGTGCACCATCTGTGGGCGTGTATAAGTTGCCATCCCCCAAGATCCATCTAATATACAATTCTCCCTCTCTCCATGCTCCTACTTACATAATACGATCTTGTATCTACACCACCACTCATAATGTTGTTACCATCACCCGTTCCACTCACCATTCTCTTCCTCGCCAACTTCTTCAACGTCGGCGCATCACCTATCCTCACCAACTCCTTCAACGTCAGCGCATCACCTATTCCCTCCAACTCCTCCAACGTCAGCGCATCACCTATTCCCTCCAACTCCTCCAACGTCAGCGCATCACCTATCCCCTCCAACTCCTCCAACGTCAGCGCATCACCTGTCCCCCCTAAAGGAAGCAACTATCCAAATCCGGAGCCTTGCACAGGTAACTGCACTTGGGTTCACGACCCGAACGTAATATACAAAGACTCGACATACTACCGCTTCTCGACAAGCGGAAATATTGCGATAGCGACGGCACCGAGATTGACCGGGCCGTGGAAGTATCAGGGCGCCTTGTTAGATAATGGGACCAGCATCTTCGTTACCAAGGGACAGGATATATGGGCACCAGATGTAACACTAGTCGATGGCACATATTACGCCTACTACGCCGTGTCCATATTTGGTTCGCAGCTCTCACAAATCGGCGTCGCAACCTCCAAGTCGCTGCGCCCCGGTACCTGGACAGACCATGGTTCACTCAACATTCCTAAATCATCCGACTATAATCTGATCGATCCGAACTTGCTCTACGACCCCAAACAGCCCTCTGCGCCCCCCTACCTGGTCCTCGGTAGCTATTGGGACGGAATATTCCAGACCCCCTTGACCGATCTAACGACCTTCGACGAAGGCATATTGACAGATATCATTCGCAATTCCACCACGAATTCGAAGGTAGTGGAAGCTGGCTTCCAGTTCGCATACGGAGGCTTTTATTATCTGTTCTTCAGTAGTGGGGCGTGTTGTAATGTGCCGCCTAATTTGGCGCCGGCCGGATATGAGTATAGCGTCATGGTTTGCCGATCCTCCCGCATCACGGGTCCGTTCGTCGATCAGGATGGCAAGAGCTGTGTGAAGGGGAATGGTGGGACGGAGGTCTTGGCCAGTCATGGGAACGTTTATGCGCCAGGCGGACAGGGCGTTATGATTGAGAACGGGAGCAACAAGGTTGTGCTTTATTATCACTATGGTAAGTCAGACTTCTTGAGCGGGCCGCAGAAGAACAGGACTAACGGAGCAACAGTGAACCCAAAGATTGGATACGATGCTACTCAGTTTCAGTTTGGATTTAATTACTTGGATTTTGAGACCGGGTGGCCAAAGGTTGTTGGTTGAGACCGAACAAGAGAGCAAGGAAACAAGTGGTTAACGACTTATGACGAACACAATAATTGATAATACCTTATTATAGACGAGGACGAACTAGCATACATAGGATTAGATATTACTTGCATAACATAAGTAGATACACAGAAGCCGAGAATACAAAACAACGTTTATCAGGGAATGCAGGAAACCCCAGAATGACACAAGCCATATTTGCAAAAGAGGTTATCGTCAAAACCAAGCTTTGAGCCTCGAAACTTCAAACCGTGCTTCGCAACGACCTCAGGACATGAGCTCAGATGGGAAGTGTCACGTGAACGCCAGATGCGTGCTTTCCGATCTAACCTTGGTTGGAATTAGAGCCATGTTTGGATCTCCAGGTTCGGCCTGCCTTGACAGCCAGATGGTTGTGAACTAAGCCTTCCAGCATTTTGCCTCGTGAACTGCCTTCTCTTCTTCAGTCTTACGCGTTTAGCTTCTCAGTCAGTGAAATTATTCTAGCCACTAACTAACATAACTTACTCCAAGGCTAGTAGCCTGGACGACAGGAAGCTTATCTGACGGTGCTACAGCAACATCTTTGCGGTCCTATCTCCGAACGTTGGAACACGAGTTCACGAGCCCTTCGTCCAACATCCATTGAGCAACTCCGGAGCAACAGGAAGAAACCTCCGTCATTGGTTGAGGGGCATGCAATATAAAATTGTTGGAACGAAGGATCCTGCCAACAGGGTGGGAGCCTGCATATTGGCCCCAAGACGCCATCAGGACACTAGACCTACAGGGACACTAGACCTACAGAGGTATGTATATGTATAAGTTAGTTTCTATTAAAGAGAGACAAGAGAGATCCTTCTCCTCTCTTTCAATCGACTCATTACAACCAATATTCTACATAAATATCCACGAGCTGAAAAGGTATCGTCAAAATACAAATCCCTGAAGAGGACCAGGCTCGAGACCTTTCATGTTGCCATTCGAGGAGGTAATAACATATAACAAGCATGCATATACCGAAATTTTCTAAGCATGCTGGCAGGGGTCACATGATCTTCTTGGGTCGGGATGGCACTGGGATGCCCTTCGTAGGATGATCAAGGTATTTTGTTTTTGTGACCTTCAATGGCTGGCGTCGCTCATTCAAGCTTGTTGATAGCGAGAAGTATACTGTCTAATGTCATGGGCCCATGCTCCCAACAGATAGTTTTAACTATGAGACTCCAGAAATGCCGCCGGATCCTAGTGTTCCTACGCAAAGAGGACTGCTGTAATTTAAAGAACAAAAGAAGGGAATAGTTAAAATACTGGAGCAAGGTAGTTTAAGATTAGAATTGGGAGGGGGATGAATAACATAGGAAGATGGGGTAGGGAAAGCACTTCGTTCGGAGGGAAGGCCATAAAATGGCGGTTAGAGTCCGTGCATCTACGCTATCTCAATTCATTTAAGAAACTCTATTGAGGCGCCTTGTATCCCTCCACATCCGTGCTATTACTCAATTCCTCAAACCTTTTCACATTCTCCTTATACGTCTCCAGCTTCTGATTGATCGCCGAGTATGCATCGGTACCCACGATACACCTTAATGGCGGATCCTTCATGACTGCTAACTCGTAAAACGCTTTCGCAGCTTTTAGCGGATCGCCCGCCTGTGTGCCGTTTCGCTTGCCCATGGCTTCTTTGACATTGATATGGTCGTATGCGTCGTTCTTCTTGGAACCAAATTCCATGCTGCGTCCCGCCCAGTCGGTCCGGAAACCGCCCGCTAATAAGGACGTTAATTTATTACACCAACTTGGTGAGATGAAAACTTACGCTCAATACATGTGAACTTAATATTCCATTCGGGCTTTACCTCTTTGGAGATTGCTTCGGTGAAACCTTCAACGGCCCACTTGGAGGCACAGTAGATGGAGAAGGTTGGGACACCTGTGCAGATGTCAGTATCTGTCCTCGATTCGACTTGAAGTGCGGTGTTTCGTACCAACTTGTCCACCAATGGACGTAACCTGCTGGATCACGCCTCCGGTCTTCAAATTCCGCATCGTCTCCATCGCCTTCCGCGTAACATTGATCAAGCCAAAGAAGTTGATCTCCATTTGTTTCCGAAGTTGGTCATCCGCCAGACTTTCAAATTCGCCGGAAAGACCATACCCGGCATTATTGACGACGACGTCAACGCGCTTGAATTTCTTGACTGCTTCGTCAAAGGCCTTGTCGATGGAGTCCTGCTTTGTCACGTCAAGGTCGACGAGGAGACTGTTGGAATCATTGGCGTCTTTGAAGGAGAGCTTGGACGAGTTGCGTGCTGTGGCCACTACGTGGTCGCCTTTGGACAGGACGACGTCGACGAGGGAGGAGCCGAAGCCGGTAGACGTTCCAGTGATCAGGAAGACGCGTGGTGCCATTGTGAATAATGGCAATGCTCTTGTCAGTATATGATGTGTGAAAAGGTTGAGATTGACAGAAAGGAAAAAGATCAAAGTGGTGGGACCTTCACGTGTTTATCTATCTGCCTACCTCCCTGACGTTACCTTGACGTTAAGCTTCCATTAACCCTAATGCCCGCTTATATCCGAGGAGAAGTGGAATTGATTACGCCAGTTGTGAGATCTTTAACCCTAATGCCCGTTTATATCCGAGGAGAAGTGGAATTGATTACGTCAGTTGTGAGATCTATTAATATTAATAAGCACATGAGGTTTTGAGAGGTAGACGTCTAGTGAGGATCCCGGTTCGAAAGAGGAGGTATTCCGGAAGCGGAGCGAGATCTAGACTGGGCATCCATTGGCGAATGATCGGATCAGACATAACGGCAATCGATTAGGGACGTTACGACGTACGGAACAATGTAGTACCAGCCGAGGTTTCATCCGATGGAACAAAGATAGGTCGTACGACGTTTTGATGTTACCTTTGTAAAGGAGAGAGGTGGAAGGGTAGAAGGAAGGTAAAAGGTAAGGGGAATGCACATGTCGGCATCCGATATGGCGGGCTGAAGAAATCTTGAATTCCACCCCATGCTATCGACTTTTGATCTTCGCCATGTTCATCCCATACTTAATTGAACAATTGTATTGCTTTTCCTCAATACTTGGAGTTTTTCATTTCCTAACCTAACAGTTGATGAGTAGATAGATCACCACCATTGTTCTCGTGGCGCGGGTAGCTTTCAATCGCCACCGCCTCATTCCGCAAACACCCACTCTTTACCAACCAATGCTCCAGCACGCATACATACAGATCTGAGATGTATATTTAAGGCTAGCAAGGGTCGGCAATCAGATCCGAGATGGTCTATCTTCATCTGGCTTTCGAGATCTGTTTGATGCTTGCATCGGTGCAAAACCGGGCCGAGGGATGAATTCAACAGTTGAAAAGATGGCAAGTTTACTAACTGCAAATCAAAAACCGGTCAAGGAATACCTTTTCCATTGAAGATTAGGTCTTTGGGTGTTCTGGACGCTGAATTGAATCTCACAGAGTTCGTGATAGCGGGGGTCTTGGCGTGCGTCACCGTTCACGGGCTGCCCTCTCCACTGGTCACGCTATTGTTCAACCACAGCCAAGTATGGTATGCACCAATTCCAAGGCACGAATGCGCCCGTTCGTCTACAAAGGCCTCAAAGTCCCGCCGCATTCCCTGCACGCCCGTCCTTTCATTCTCATCTCCTCTCTCTCTCTCTCTCTCTCTCTCTCTATCTATCTTGCGAACACTTTGAGATATGGCGGAACAAGCTGGTGCCGAAGAGCAACAACACACGCCTGATGAAGATGGACATCGCAGCATCAAGGACAAGGTCGCGCATCCATTCCCTAGTCTACGAGAGAAGCTGAAGGGGACGCATATCTATGATGCAAAAGTGAAGGCGGTGCACCTCAAGCACAAGATTGGCAAGTTCGGTAACCTAATCAACACGAATCATCGGCACGACGAGGAACACGAACAGAAGACGGACGAGAAGCGCAGCAGAGTCTGTGAGAACCACCGATTCAATTCGTTCGCACCGGAACGCGATGGTAATTTGATCAAGTGGTATGTCGATGGCAGGGACTACTTTTGGGTGAGGATTGAGGGAATCACATGGTGGGGAAATGTCTGACATAATCGCAGGCTGTTTCTGCCGCACTGGAGCAAGCAAAGGAGACTATCTATATCGAAGATTGGTGGCTTTCCCCCGAACTTGTGGGTTTTCCGCTCTCAAAGATAACGAGTGGTGTTAATTGCTTAGTTCTTGCGTCGCCCTCCGTTTTACAACCAGGAATGGCGTTTAGATCAAATTCTGAAGCGTCGGGCAGAAGCGGGAGTCAAGATCTACATTATTGTGTACAAAGAAGTAAATCTTCGGGGTGCGTATCTGACCCAATGCACCTAGCTAACACTATATCAGGTAGCCGCAGCTCTTACCTGCAACAGCCAGCACACCAAGAAGGTCATAATGAATCTCATTCCGGAAGGAAAACCCGGATATGGTAACATCAATCTCATGAGACATCCTGATCACAACGTTTTTGAGAACGCCTCAGACATGACATTTTACTGGGTAACATGCTCACATGAAACCGAAAGCACTTGGGGGACTCGCTAATACAGACCAGGCGCATCACGAGAAGTTCATCGTCATCGATTATGCAATGGCATTCATCGGGGGTCTTGATCTCTGCTACGGCCGCTGGGATAACAAGCAGCATCCTCTATCCGATGTCCATCCCTCTGGAGTGCAAAATGAAATCTTCCCCGGCCAGGACTTCAACAACAACCGCATCATGGACTTTCAAAGTGTTGATGATTGGAAATCTAATCAGCTGAACAAAGCAGAGTACGGCCGCATGCCATGGCACGATGTTTCTATGGGCCTCATTGGGCCTTGCGTGTTTGATATCGCGGAGCATTTCGTCCTTCGGTGGAACTTTTGCAAACGTGACAAATACAAGCGTGACGGTAGATACGACTGGCTCATCCTAGAAGGTCGGGAAGGCGAGGACGAAGATCTCATTGGTGTTCAGCGACCCAAGTTTCCGGTTGGCGACTACGTGCACCATCCCCTCAGTCCCTTGAGTACGAAGAACCTGGATGAACGTGGCACTGTGCACGCACAAATTATACGGAGTAGTGCCGACTGGAGCAGTGGCATTCTTCCCGCAGAACACAGCATCCAGACAGCCTACTGCGATCTGATCCGAGAGGCGGACCACTACGTCTACATTGAGAATCAGTTCTTCATCACTGCAACAGGCGAGAACCAGAGCCCCGTGCACAACCAAGTCGGGCGCGCTATCGTCGATGCCGTAGTCAGGGCTGGCAAGGAAGGCCGCAAGTTCCGTGTCATCATTGTCATTCCTGCGATTCCCGGGTTTGCTGGCGATCTCAGAGAACCCGCGGCGACAGGAACAAGAGCGATTATGGACTACCAGTACAAGAGCATTTGTCGGGGTCCAGATAGCATCTTTGGACAGATCGAGGCTAAGGGGGTTGACCCCAATGAGCACGTTTTCCTCTTCAACCTGCGCTCGTACGATCGCCTCAACGTAACTCGGAAGCTAAAAGAGAAAGAGGAAAAATCCGGCATGTCCTACGCCGATATGCAGAAGGCCGAAGTTGAAGAACTCGAGGCCCCAGCCGAAGGCGGCCACGTAGAGCGAGAAATAGCTGCCGATATGAGACGCAGATTTACCGCCGACGAGCAAGATGTCGGGCAGGGCGACCAAGGCGGAATCATCGACCCAGACTCGATCGCCGATGACGCGATGCTCAACGACAAGAAGCCGTCGACTGAAGCCTGGGAAGGCGATCCCGAAGACGAAAAGGAGAATTTCTTCCAAGAAGAACTGTACATCCACGCCAAGGTCTGCATCATCGACGACCAGTACGTCATCTGCGGGAGCTCCAACATCAACGACCGGTCGCAGTTGGGGTATCACGACTCCGAGCTCTCGATCGTCATGTACGACACGGACAAAGTGGATATCGAGATGGATGGGCAGTCGTTCCGCGCGGGCCGCCATGCACATACACTCCGTAGCATGCTCTGGCGCGAACACCTCGGGCTCATCCCCGCGCAATCCCTCGACGCATCCGACGATCCCAACGCACAACCCCCCGGCGATGGCTCTCCGAACGACAACCTCGAAGGCGCCGAGTTTGACTTCGTCTCCGACCCCCTCTCTGACAACGTCTGGGACATGTGGACCTCCCGCGCATCGACCAACACCAACGTCTTCCGTGACCTATTCCATGCGGATCCCGATGACCTGATCCTCAACTTTGACGACTATGATCATTTTACGCCGAACCCGAAGACGGATAAAGATCACAAGCAGGGCCATTTGTATGCGAAGGAGTTGAGTGCGCAGCAGGTCAGAGAGAGGTTGGACGAGGTACAAGGACATCTTGTTTGGATGCCGTTGAAGTTCTTGGAGAACGCAGAGATGGCGGAGAAGGGAATGCAGGTCAATTATTACACCGAGTCGGTGTACACGTAATTAGTGGTTTGGTTGGCTGGAATCTAGCTGGATCGGGCTTGTTCTTGCATTAATGTTCCCAGATGGCTTGGCTACGAGTCGGGCTGCATGGAGGATAACAATTGCGCACGCAAGGTAATACTAAATTTTAGTCTTTTATACTTGATTAAAGCAATAGTCTATATTTATATACCTAGGCAAACGTAAAGATGCATAAACACACGCTTAGGCCTTAAATATATTCCTTAATATAAGCATCTAAAGACTCTATCTGTGTTAGACTAGGGTAATAGTTATATAACAGATTATTAGATAGAAGTATAAGTTACTATGTATTAATAGAATTTATAAAAGAAAAAGAAAGGAGAGAAAAGATTAATCTAAGCTAGAAGGGAATTCTACTTTAATTAATAATTTCTTACGTTAAGAGAGTAGAAATTAATAGCAGAATAGAGTTATGATAAGAGTAGTAGAGATAAAGTCTCTTTAGATTCTGCTTCTATCTTATCTATCTAATCTAAGTTACGCCTGCTATTAATACAAAATTGTTACTAGAAGTTAAGACGTTCCTTATTTAGAAAAGAAAAAGGGGCTATTAGCTCTTTTAGAAATCTTAGAAGGGCTAGAGACTTGTTGTCTATTCTGCTTTGCGGTTTAACCTAATAGTAGCTATAAGTTTAAACGCTCTTTCTAAATGCTCCTTCTTACTCTTCCTTAACGCTCGCTCTTCTGTGCATTTAATCTAATAGCTATCTCTAGCATAACAATGCTAAAGAAATCTTTACGCTGCTAGTATTGCCTTCTTTTTCCGCTCTTGCTACTTTAACTCTGCTCTTAAGTAAGGGCTGTCCTGCAGTTTATCACTTGCGGCTCTGGTATCCAAGTTTGCGCTTAGATGGCTCGATGCTAGGAATTGCCTTGTCCCTGTTAGAGTTGAAGTCGAATTCGAGGAGACTTGGAGTGGGCGACAAGGATAGCGACCATCTGCTCTCTGTGACCTTGTTGCCGCCGCTTCGTTCAAAAGAGTGGACCGGGGTTCGAGGCTTGCGAAGAATATGACCTTTGGTGGGGGCTATAATATTGCGGGGAGTTATGACCCTTTTAGGGGTGTTGGCAAATTCGGTGAAGTTGAAGAGCTCTTCCTCATCGTCCGTGTTTCTATCGTCTAGTCCGTCGAATCCATCGGTATAGCCAGCTCCACATGCTGTTTGGCTTTGTCTGTACCTTTGCCTCTTCGATGGTGTTGCGCATTGTCCATGTCGAGGAATGTGGATGTCGGATAATGTGCTGTGACGGGTGTCATGAAAGTTGCCACCACGTTTACGTTTGTGTTCGCCAGTGGCTGTTCCGTAACCGTAATCATCAGAATTAGCCACCTTCTTCTTGATGGATGTGAGATAATCCATTCCAATTGTGAGATCGGCAAGTTCTTCGGCCATTTCATCAGGGTTGGTGTCATACCCGTCGCTGCCATTATCGCTGCCGCTGTTGTTTGTGTCATTATCGTCTTCATCGTCATCGTCTTCGCAGAAGGACTCTATTGATTCTCTGTCGCTCTCGTTGTCAGATATGAAGACTTGTAGGTCTCGAACTCCCGGCTTCCTCGATGTCGGTTTACAGTATGTTGATCTTCCAGCTTTCCGCGGCGATGGGGGAAGCATCTTCTCTTCTTCGTTCAAATCTCTCATCGTCTTGCTGGGGACGCACGAACGCTTCTTCCTCAGTCGTGAATTGGGAACCTCCACGATATTGCTATCTGATTCGATAACGAGAGGATTGTTTTGGGTGGCTCCTAACTGACGTTTATAGCTATTGCCGGAGGTTATGGTTCGGCGTGTACGAGTAGTACGGATAGTCCGGCGGTGGTGGATCGGTGGATCGTCCTCCTCATCTGTGTCTCGAACAGTTGGGTCGACGGAAGGAGTGTAGCGAGAAATAAGACGAGTTCCACTGGGCGGAGCATTTTGAATACCCTCGGATCTGACTGAAGATGATAAAGATGGTAGGTGAACCTCCTCCACTGTCTCCATGGTCGCCAGCTTGTATTTGCCTTTTCTTTTCATAGGCAGCAGCTTTCGTGGATCATACTGTGGGGTAGCGGCATTCAACCGACTTCTAGGACCTGGTATGCTCATAGAGTTTGTTATCGAAGGAACCTTTCTGCACTGAAGACTGATTCTCTTATTGAAAAATCCCGACTGGGTGCCAACTTGTGTGGTCGGGTTCTCGGACGTGGGGATAGAATGGTTGTAGAGTGTAGGCAACAACGGCGGCGTTGATGGTGGATTGAGGCCTCCTCTGTATTGTTTGTCGTGTTAGTCACATAGACAGCGAGTGAAAATTGAACTTACCGCGTGTTGAGGGAGCGACGGCCTTGGTAACCGTCCTCACTTTCTGAGTTGTTTCCGCTTGGTAAGTGAACAATCAAGGGTTTGTGGGATTTAGCATTCTTGCTAGTCGTCGATCGAGGATCAGAGATCTTGGGCTTGCTATTGATCTTGGGCATGGCCTTCCCACGCCGCTTCGAGACGCCGGGCCGTGGTGGTAATTTGCTGACCAAGGAACGCCTCGATCTGGCTTTGACCTTGCCTCTGGCGGCTTTCTTCGGTACCGTCATTGTGTGGTTTTGGAGGAGATTCGAAACTGCAATGTAAGAGGAAGACGGCAGAGCAAAAGATGAATTTGATGCTGCTTTGGAGGATCACCAGCTATATAGATTACTAATGACCGGCATGTGCAGACAAAAGTAGTGGTGAAGGTGAGTGAGGTGAAGGAGGTAGCGGCGGTGTAGAAATATATCAGGTATACAATGTGTGCTCCGTTTATCTTCATAGAAGCTTCGGCGGTAACCACAGAGCATACAGCGGTCAGCTGTAGAGTTGTAGTGAGGCTGTACGTAGAGTGAAGGTGAGTAAGCGAAAGGTAGTGTTGATATAGTTTATATATATATGTAGTACGCGAGTGAGAAAGACGTTGGAATGATAGATATACGAAATTAGAGAAGAATGAAGGATAAATATAGTTGATATAGACTCTTCGAACAGCGAGTAAAACAATAAACAATTCGGAGTAACGCGGGTGAAGGCGAGTACTTGCCGTACGTGTGTTGGCATCGAAGGTAGCCTGATAGATCTTCCTAATAGATGAGTGCTTTGTCAAATCGACTTCTCTCAAACATAATACTCATTGGTGGCCAAATCGTATTCTGACTCTTCGTATTCTCATGTTCCCACAGATAGATATCCTGTCTTCCTCTGACCTATCATCGTCTTTGTCGCTACTGCTATTAGAGCACCACTCGCTGTACTTGCTGCAAGCCTCGTCAGACTCCTCTTCTCTATCAAAGGGTTTGTTTATCAAAGGGCCTTTTAAGGTCGATGCCAGAGGCTTGATCGCCATCCTCAATCAGTAGTGTGTCTTATAGCTCGTCTGTGTTTGAATCATAGCACGCTGGGGACTCCGCGGAGCTATTGTTGTAAGAAGCACTTGAATTGCTAATTGCATCGTCTTCGTCATCCACAAGGATAAATGAGGCAATAGAATCACCTCTACTCCTCTTCTTGGTCTTGACTGTCAGCTTCTTACTAACTTTAGCTTTCAAGGGTGAGGGAAGAATAATTGGCTTCGACTTCGACCTCGAAGCGTTGGAAGCTTGGGTCTGCAACGTCGTTTTCAAGTCCAACGCTGGTACAGCTTTCGGGGCGGCTGAGACACCAAAGGTACGCCGCTGTACACCGTTAGAATCTTTGGATGTGAAAAAGCTTGGAAGGCGATATCCTACGTATTTGTCGCGGGGTCCTCTACGGCAGTCGAGGCATGTCTTCTTCCACGACCCGTTCTTAAAGACGTCGCGACTCCTCACCTTTTGCTTCGTGCATATTTGGCAAACTTGATTCGATACGCGCAGTGATGAGGAAGGTCGAAGCGATTTGGATAGTTGGTTTTTCTTGCGAAGTGGTTCGGGAGTAAGTGAGGGCACGTCTGTGTCATAAACAAAGAAAGGGTCGTCCAAGTCAATCTTGATTTTCACGTCCTCCTCATCATCTAAATGTCCTAATCTGTATGGTGGTAGTACAGATAGTTGGCCCACGGTTTCCATGCCTTCAGGTGCAGGCAGTGGTGACATTCGCTTGGCATCTGTATCGCTCCCAACTCGTGCACCAGACGTCGATTCCGGTACTAAAGTCACGGACGCTCTCTGAGAAAGATGCTTAGAATGGTAAGGTGTGAGTTCTTTGAATCTTGCCAATCTTCCAGATTCCCTGAGACTACGCAAGGTCGTCGGGTGGGGATGGCTGCGAATAGTAACTGGTGAGTTCTGCATTTGAATTGGCAGGTTTTCTGTGGCTGCTTGAACTTTACGCTCTGACCGACATGGGGTATCTCGTTCGGCTCGCAGAAGACATCCAGCTTCCCTGGGATTCCGTACGGTTGTTGGACGCTGCCTGTGGTAAGGAGTATGTAAGGGAATAGCTGCCAGACTGAACCCTGGGCACTTACGAAGAAACTGCATAATCATGTCTGTCTACTGTCGGTTGGGCAATATCTTCTGGAGGTAGTATTGCGGAAACTCCTTCTTTCATGACACATCCGTTGGTCTCAGATGCTCAGTTAGCATGGTTTATGTGGTGAATGAGAGTATTGTACCTTGAGCCGCTTTCGCTTTCGCGTCACTTTCTTCCCTCTTCTGCCCAGATGTTAGCTTAATGTCGTGCTTCTTCGCCCTAGCCACTTACCTACAATACAACAGCACGGTCCTCCCTGGTCCAGTCACGTGTCTGGATGTGACGCACTTTCGGCATTGACTCGGAGCCCTCCCGAAACAGCATGCCCAAGCGATCATGTTCTTGGGCGGCTGGAGTGTAACGTATGGAACTGAGATCAGGTGCGGTGACCGTGATGGCGGCGTGACTGTTAAATTGACATGCGGGTCTATCAAAAAAAAGTCAATACATATACAGGTCTTAGAGTTGTTCAGATAATCACAAACGGGTTCGCTTCCTTATTCTCGTCATCCATCCAAGCATCATCCTTGTTCCTCCCTGTTTGATTGGAATTCTTCTTTTTGATCAAATCTTCTGGTTTCTTGTTCCAAGCCTTTGGCATGAACTCGATTTGCTGTCCCGAATGTCTCGTTTTTCGTGATCCCGGTACCTGCTGTAGAGATTGCAAATACCTATCAGATCTCTTCTTCTCGGGTTTCCTGACCCTGTTCTTCACAAGCGGCTTTTCCTTCTTCTTCCCATCTTTCGCGCTCTTTGTTCTGTCATTATCCACTCTCGTAACACCCCTGGCTACTGCAATTCCCATATTGAGGGCTCGTCGGTCGCGAAAGTTTCCTTTTGCCGCAGAAGTAGAGAGCTGTCGAAGCGAAGGAGTGTGCCATCTTTGGCTGCCTAATGGTACCGCGACGTGCTGTCCGGTAGACTGGATATAGTGGTGAAGTGGAGACAAGCCATAAGGCAGCAGTATTTGTCCCCAGACATACATGTTAATTGAGCGTACGTGAAGATGACTTGGAATGCATGGAGATCAAGCACGAAATTTGAAGGCGATAGATTCACTGAACGAATATGTTGCAGGGTTTTGGAGGGCGTGCGAGGGCGAGTTGAGGCGAGTGTGAGCGCAGTAATTTATTACCGAAACTAGAAAGAACCCACATCTCACCTCTTGAGCTACAAACCTCGGAATTTCCCGCACACATCGGACGCCTTGGCATACAAGTCAGAAAAATGAGCGATGAGATGAGAGGAAAGGAACAATAGGCATGGGTTTTATACTATGCGAACGAAGCAGCGGAAAGGATAGGCTATTGAAGTGATGGACAAAAAGACAGGCTACTGAAGTGATAGACATTAATCATAGATTGGATATCGGAAAGAGAATTTGCGCCGATCAGAAAGCCCAAGGTAACATCAACCTCCCCAGGAGGAGTTATCATACGCCGAATAGACAGAAACCTCCCAAATGTAGACCACCTTGCACCTAATTTAAGACAAGGGTATCTTACTGCGGTAGCTTTACCTCGTGCTCCATTTCCTAATGAGCCCGTTGTTTGTACATTCATCCATCTAAAATCAGCCCTTTACAAAGCAACGCCTTTCGGATGGTCCTCCATCATTATCCAATCCTGACTGCCCTGGCTGATGTTGTCTTCATCCATCCTCGCCTGTGAGTCAACGCTTGAGGTATTTTTGCCACCAGCATCATGTGCATCATCGTATTGCACACTGAATCCTGCCTCCTTCGTAATGCCGCCATTCAAGCTTTGGAATGGGAAAGCCTGGCCAGGAAACCTCCCGGTTTTCATGCTCTTCTTGTGTGTAGATTCTTGGGATGATACGAAGGTGCGAGGCATCATTTTCGTCATGAGGGGTTTGCAAGCTGGGAGACAGCCACAAACTATCCCAGTGCCAGCTTCGATTGCAAGGATAATATATAGGACGGCGCCTTCGTAGTGGATGTCGTACGATGCGATGTATATGGATGTGTACCAAATGCGACAAATCCCAGCTATGCAGATGATAACTCCGAGGGAGAACATAGCGATCAAGGTAACCCGTTGTTTCAACGAAATTCGTATCTTGGCGAGATCCTTTGCGGGCCAGAGGAAGATCTATCATTATGAGATGAGCGGCAGACACGAGGGGGAGACAGAAGACAAATATTACCAGAAAGTCGGTAAGTGTGTTTAGACCTCCCGTTACATAAAATAACGGTGCCATATCAAGACACTTGCGATCAGGGTATTGCGCGAGTTGCCAGTAGGCTTGGATAGGGCTACATAGTTTAGTAACATCAATGACGAGAATTGGGGGCACACTGACCTGCACTGAAAAAGAGAAATAAAGAATACTGCCACCGCCCATATAGAAATAAAGGTGAGAAGGGAATAGCAGAAGTACTTGTTTGTGCGTGAGGGAAAGATACCTGAGAACTACGTCAGAGACCAGACGAAATGTGCGCCAGGAAACATACATACGTAGGTAGGTGAGGAGAATGGAGACCTTGGTGAAGGCCGTTATGAAGACGAAAAGTAGTTGTGAAGCCAAGGCCATCTGAGCGTCGCTATGAGTTTGAGAACAGCAAAGGACAAGTAAAAAGACATACCTGTGAGGTATGGACCGGGTTCGTAGCGATTTCTGGTCGGAGGTCCCCTACTGGAATGAGTGACTAAACAACAATGTCTATCATGGCGTACATACATAAATGATAGCCTGTCTGGTAAGCTGGCAACGTCGATATACAGGTCATGATATTTGTTGCGACTAAGATAAGCGAAGCCGCAAGCATGAACCAATCATCCTGCAATGGGTCAGCCAGAGCAGTAGTAAATGGAGATGTACGACCTACCATTCCTAAAGCACGAATAATGACAGTTCTGCTATAGAACCTCACTGCAGTGAAGATGATCACCAGTATCATCAAAGGAATTTCAATCCCCAGAACCAATGGTCGCCGGGTCTGCGGATTCACATAGTTGGGAGCTGGCCATGCTGCCATCTGCTCTGCAGTTGGAAGCACAGTCATACTTTGAGAAGCTGTGAGAAAGCCTCGAGTGTAAGGGTTGTAGAGAAATTACACAAGTCGAGCACGGTAAGTAGGAACAAAGGGTTTCGATTTGGGCAGAAAGGGGATACGCTCCTTAGACCTTTCATGAAGTGCAGTCTGGCAACCGTTGTCTAGGGTGCTTCGGATCGTACTTCCAAACTGACGGCAAGGCCCCCAAATGGTCAATCCACTTGGGGTGTAAGATTGCGTGGACGATCCAGTTTGGACGGATCCTTCTCTCAAGCATTTGGTGGTTTGCGTGAGAGGGCGGGACATGGTCCATCCATCAAGCTGGGAATTGTTCCTGTTTTGAATCATATCACGACAGGGGTAATGATACCAACCAGCCCTATGCGCAACAGACTCGCGGATGTTGAGCCGTAATGAAGGCTTGTTCCTTTGGTGACAGTGGTCTGAGTGAAGACATGGCATGGGAAGATGGATGACGCTTCGTGTTAACCCACAATCAACTGGCATGAGGCCTTGGTTAGAGTGGTCGACCGTTGGGCAGAGTGGGCGACCAATTCATGTAGACGTACGTCTGTGAGGTGGCATAATCCAGATCACTAGGCCTGTACGCGTTTCCTTTTGAAGCCAAGTCCCAGATATATCACTAGCTTTTGCCGCTGGGTCGCATGATGCCGCCAGTGCCACTAGCGAGGATGCAGACGTACAGTACAGTATGTACATACAGGCGGGCCGCCCAAATCCGAATGCTTCAGATCGGCCAATGAAGCCGGAGATCAGATTGAGCTACAAAGGTATCCTTGTACAAAGGTAAGATGTCAGCGAATCTTTTCTTCTCCCATACCAGTACAAAAGTTACTACCTTTTGTACACGGCGTGTCTACCCCTTGTACTACCCCTTGTACAAAGGTAGGTACAGTCTGCCCGTTAGAGATGGTACAAGGGTAGCGTGTGTTTACGATGCCACAACCGGACCGACACATGTCGGCTTGAAGTCTAAATGGCGCAAGAGTCTGCCAAGCCCTTCTGGAACAACAATATCGCATTAACGTGGTGGATACCCTATGCTGATTGAATAACCTTTGTAGGACCATACAAAAAGGTATCACCTATAAAGGTAGGACCACATGTGAGCGAGTGATGCCTGACTCCCACAACAAGGCAATGCTGGGACAGATGCGGAAGGC
The DNA here is from genome assembly GCA_010093715.1 of Pleomassaria siparia CBS 279.74. NCBI lineage: Eukaryota > Fungi > Ascomycota > Dothideomycetes > Pleosporales > Pleomassariaceae > Pleomassaria > Pleomassaria siparia. The sequence goes on along the minus strand of MU005765.1, from coordinate 1,068,135 downwards.
GTTGTACTGTAGTGCTGGAAATCTCCACCATATTCATCTCCGGGGGAAGTATACATTGGGCACTCGTTGTGCTTGACTCACGTTGTGCTTGACTCGGGCTTTTTGGAGCTGACGGAGAGGTTGGTCTTGGAATTGAGGATATCAGATGTCGGTGATCGACAGCAGGGAGGGAAAGTGGATCTATCTGGGTGGGAACTTGGTCTGTGGAGATCCGAAGATCTATCTTGCGCTAGTGGACCACGTGAGCAGTGAACAGTGAATAGTGAATAGTGAATAGTGAATAGTGAATAGTGAACATTGAACGTTGAACAGTGAACAGTGAACAGTCAGCAACCCATCATGTGTATGTACAAATGGAGACGCGACAAGTTATGTCTATGTAACAAAAAGACAACTGATGAGAATCAGAAGTTACATAAGTCTACAAAGGGTACAGTAAATAAATACTGAGGATACTACAAAGGTCACTTACCAGCTCGAGTTGAGGCGGCGCATGCACCAGCACACCCAATTTACATATACACTTGTTCAACTTGCAACTTGTCTTATTAGCGCACGCCTTGGTGCGATTCAGCATGTATATACTGTCCAACGGAGTACATGATGGCGGTCAAGTAAATATGACACAGTACATGATGACGGTCAAGTCAAGTAATTATGAAACATGATGGCGTTCAAGTAATCCTGACACAATAAATACATCATGGCCGTCAAGGAATTATGACAGTAAGATTCAAAGACCAACATACTGTGTACATATGTATACAGTATACAAGGTATAATGTCCGTGAGAAGATCAGCAGGAACCTTCCCACATCTGGAGCTCTTCTCCAGCAGCTGGTCTCACGTGGTATGGCTGGTGACGTAACCAAACACCAACCTCAGGACATCTCGCCCCCGACGCCAAACCGTCCCAACCTCCCCGCTTTCTCACCGCCCGTCCACCCGTCTTGCCACGTCTTCATCAATATAACTCATATGAAACCTCCAGCCGCCTCATATGGGGCATTGGCAAGACAAACTCGTCTTCTTTCGTGCGTCCACCATCCTTCACGACGTCTTTCGCTCGCTTCCACTTCTGCATACCAACTAACCTACTGTAGGTGACTTTGCCGATACGTACAACGGGCGACGACGACGACTGCGATCAATGGCGACGGGCAACATTGGCGATCTGCCTGCTTCAACCTATGCCGGCCAGTACGTACCAGCCTCTGCAGAGCTCCCCGACATCGTGATGGACGAGACGCGCGACGATGATTTGGCCCAACACAGTCGACTGGATGCGCCGCCTGGGAGTGTGCCCCCATGTCCTGTGCACGCCGTCCGCCCAGCACTCGCGCATCGTCTCCACTCAAATCGTCTTCATGTACGGGCCAAAGCTAAATTGCAGCGCGACAGATTATTGAGCGGTGCCATGATAACCGTATACGTCGGCGAGGCCAAACGCCCATTTCATATACACAAGAACCTGCTCTGCCATCACAGCGATCTGCTTGAAGCAGAACTACAGAGCGACGGAGAAAAAAAGGTCGATACCCTGGAATTGCCTGATTCCGACCCCGCTGGCTTCGAGCTGTTTGTCAAATGGCTCTACACTGGACGGTTGGACGATGTCTCCGACATGATAAGCCCACATCAGAAATACGACTATGCCACCAATTGCCATAGGCTGTATTTGCTGTGCGACCGCTTCGATATGCCCCAACTCAAGAACGTTGCCATGGATCAATATCGCAAAGGTCTGAACGAGGCTGAGCTCGTTCCAGACGCGGAAGAGATCAACGATATATATCGCAAGAGTCCTGCTGGGTCGCCATTCCGAACTTTGATGACCCAGATCGCTGCGCGACAGATCATGGATCCTGAGAGCGCAAGGGACGTTGGGACATACCGAGCGTGCTTCGAAGCCAATCCAGACTTCGCCCTCGACCTTGTCTCAGCAATCAAATTAGGTACAGGCGGCATGCTTTTTGACGATCCCACCGATGTCGGAAATGAATGCGATTACCATGACCACGAAGCTGGTCCAAACTGCCACATCAAGGGCAAAGGCAAAAAACAAGGTAAATAACGATCCAACATGGCACAGTTTGCACTCGCATATCTTCCCAAGCCATCACCGTCTCTTCGTGATGAAGACGAGTTTCAACCAGCCCCTCTATCGGTTCGTGATCTACAGACGAATGATAACACTCATTAACATTTAGCACTCAAGGCTCCAGCCCAGAACCACGACCTCAAATTCGGCAGATCCGATCCATCCAAAAGCTTCGTCCCTCCCCACCCCCCTCCCCACCCTCCTCGACTCATTCAGAATCCCCAACCTCCTCCGCGCCAGGCTCACCCACAAGACGGAACAAGCGTCGGCCCTCTCCGCCGTCGCCTAACAAGTCCGGCTCCTTCAACAGTGGGGACATCGACAGAACACATAACAGCAAATCTCCCGAGCCCGGAAGAGAAGCGCGACAAATTTCGCCAGGCCACCCCGGAGAGAGTTACACCTCCAGAGAGACGTCTCACAGACCCAGAGCCTTTGGAGATGTCACCCCCAGTCCAAGACGTCCGCCCCCCAAACTCCGTCGCCGAGTCTCGCCGAGCCCTGGATAGTTCTATAAGTGAAGAGGGTGACAGGGGAGGTTCTTCGGGGCAAGTTTTGTCGGAAGTGTTACCACGACGTAATATATGGCAATGGACAAGAGTTGGAACAGGAAGACTGGGAATCATAGGACGGGTACCGCAACCTCAATGGAATGGCACTGGGATTCTAACTTGTGAAGGTGCAACCTCAGCCGTGACGGGATCGTTAGACGGAGGGCAGTCGAACCAATCTCTTGACGACTTCAGCGTTCCGTCGTCGACAGTAACGGAACCAGACAACGGAGAGAACACGTCGGTAGGATGTTCAGCGACAGAGAGGGGATTCGAGGGCTTGGGTATAACGAATGGTATTGTCGATTCAATGTGGTCGCAGACAAGACCGTCATCTGATGACTTGGTAGCGTCGATGAATGGTACTCCGTCGCCTATGTGGACGGGTGAAGTGGCGAACAGAAGAAGTCCACCGACGACGCCATCGCCACTGCCGCCGTTACTAGGCGCGAACGAGCAAAGCGGCGACCGGGGAAGCGCATCGGAACCGCTATCACCCAGACTGAAGGAGTTGAAAGGAAATTCCGACAGCCCAACGTTCTCACCATTACCTTCGAAGTTGGCAGAGCTGAATGGCGACAGGGATCTGGCGTACACGAGCTCCCCGCTACCAGAAGACTCCGACTACATAAGATCACCACGACCCCCAAAATTGAAAGATGTCCACGGCAACTCTGAAAACACGACCTATTCACCATTCATACCAAGAACTGCAACGTTGAATGGTACCTCTACTGAACACTCGCCCAATCTTCGACGGATTCCGAAATATAAAATTGCTCTCACTGCAAACATCCTTTCTCCTGCTCAGACTGTTTCTACATGATACCCAGTTCCTTGTATACGGTTTGCGTCTCTTTGTCTTTGTAGCCATTCGTCGCACTGTGCGACTTTCATATATCAGATGTTGGATTTTGGTTGTCCGGATACTCTAATTAAAAATTTTTAAGTACATGCAATAATATTTGTGAAATGTCAAAATAAAAACCTTCACAAAACAACCTTTTACTGCTCTCTTGCGTATAGTATTTGCTATTTGTTTACACTGCTAGTTACCAAAGAAAACTCTAGAAAAGAGAGTTTAGCAAAGTGGATAGGCGCTCCATAGCTTTGTGGCAGCATGAGCTTCATTGTATTTAGCCAGAGATTGATATCTACAATATAAATGATTAAAACATGTGTGAGATGTCAAACAACTTGAGAAGCTGATGACAACAATGTCATATTGGAAACCTTCGGTGTACAGTCGAAATCAAGAAGCGGTCAAAATGCCCGCGGTGGAAGCTCGTGCCAAGCTCTCGTATCATTGGCTAGAATAGAACGTCGGTACAACCCCGTGTCAAGCTGCACCTCCGACGTCCACGTTCACGATTCAATAGTTTCAGACACTTTCCATACCACCAAATTGAGCACGCCCACCCGAAATGGAGTCCCTAGAAACGAAGCTCCTCAACAAATACAACATCGACACACTCTACCCCTCAGCTTGGCCTAGGGAGAAAGACAGCGAGTCGGAAGCTGAAGAAGAAGCCCCTCGAGCAAACACCTTTCAACCGTCTCGAAGCTCGAAAGGGCGCTACTCTGTCCTCGAGAACTCCGGCTCGTTCATGCGCAAACTGCCCGGCGCAGAGAAAAATCGCGATGGCGTAGAGAATCTGGTACAGAAGGACGAGAGCGACCCGCTCGGCACATTCCCCAGCGTAGTGCAGGTCCTCCGACAGCGCGGGCTCGCCGTCGAAGATGACATCAAGCTCAGAAACAAGTTCCTGCTGAGCTCTACGACATTTTCGCCTGGGTCTTTCCTTTCGAATGTGCACAGAGATGCGTCGACGGATTCTCTACTTGAGGGTCTCAAGTTTCTGTCCAAGTCGATCGAGAAGAAGTCGGCCAGCTTGAAGGTGCTGGTAGAGGACAATTTCGAGAGATTCGTGTCAGCGAAGGCGACCATCGATAGGGTGTATAATGAGATGCGCGACGTGGGGAAAGAGCAAGAAGAGCCTCCGGGCTCGGCAGGGCGAAGGTTGGGACATACAAGGCTTGGGAGTCGCGGAAGTCGATCGAGTTTTTCAGGAAGAAATCCGAGTAATCCGCTCAGTCCAGGGGCAATAAAGCCGGTGCCAACCGAGAAAAAGAAGAATGCATTGGTCAAGGAGAGCGAATATGGCGTGCATGGGATAAAGGTTCCGCTAACTGAGGTTGCGGTCAAGGCAGAAGAGGTCTGGGGTCCAGCCCTGGGTGGGAGAGAAAAGGAAGAAGCGTTGAAGGCGATCTTGTCGACTGTGGAGATGAATCGGGGTTTGTTCGAGGTAGGGTCTGTGATACAGGATGCCATCCGCCGGAAAGACTATGAGATGGTCGTGGAGGAATACACGCGCGCCCGGAAGTTCGCCGAAGGTGCTCGATATATTGTCGAACAGGCCAACTACAATAACAGATCCCTTGGTGACGCAGAGATTCACCAGGTCATCGTCACAGCGCGCATGTGGGCCGATGTCGAGCACCAGATTGAGGCTTTCAAACGCGAATGCTGGAAGCGTCTCGCCAACACGCATTTTACAAAGCAGCAAGGTGGGAGCGCGGAAGCGAGTTCGGAACAGTACATTGGGCTTATATCCATCATGCTCGAGCTTGGTGTGGAAGACAACCCGATCTGGATCTGGCTGCTTTCGCGTTACGATTACCTCAAGTCCAGGCTTCTGGCAACCTGCGAGCGTTCCAAAATCGAAATCGAGATTCTTCGTCGGCATTTATCGAATTCGGATAAACCAACTTTGCGAGCGCTGTCGAAACATTTGCGTTCTGTGCCTACGAGCAACAATATCAGTGCCGAGCCGTCGAAGCTTGATTCGATCAAGGTGGTTGAATTCTGGGAGCATGTGCATGCTTCTATGACTACGCTCCTCGCGTCAAACGGTGGTCTGTTAGGAGAACTGGTCGAGTACTGGGAGATTGTGCAATCCTTCATCACTGGCCAGGCGCAGAAATCGCTACCTATGGGCTTCAATAACCAATCCTCCGTCCACCACCAGCTCACCATGACTAACGTCGCAGACCTCGAAAAGGGCGCTACCGAACTTGTTGCCGTTATCCGCGAACACGTCTATTCTTTCTTTTCAGACCCTCCAATCGAAGATATTTCACTCCTCTTCTCTCCCCTCCCCACCACACCCACACCGACAACCCCACGAACACCCCACAGCGCAGCCCTCAGCCCCTCAGCCGGCTCCCGCTTCCGCTTCGACCCAAACAACGTCCCGCCACCTTCACCCAGCCGCGGCGAGACCTGGGAAAAGTACGCCTTCTGGCCGCCTAACTCCAACGCCCTTTCCGGCTCGCACTACCTCTCCAAGACCCTCGTCCTCATAGGCACCGCCGCCAACGAACTCGCGTCTCTCAATCTCCCCACAGATACCTCCGGTCACCAATCCCGCGTCGAGGAAACACTACGCATCCTTGTCGGCAGTGTGCGCGAACGCAGTGTCCAAGCCGTATGCGCGGCTTGGAACACGGATGCCGAGAACCTCAAAGTGCTCGAAGATTGGACGCACGATGCGGACCGCAAGGATATCACCACTATGCCCACACGCTTCTTGGCCGTGCAGTCCTTCCTCTTAACCAATCTGCAGAAGATCATGTATGTGCAGGCGAACACCAAGACCTCAGTGGATGTCATGGTTCCACCGAGCAGTAAGTTGCTGCAGATGGTGCGGAGTCAGTTTGTGACGAGTTTGTACCGCACATTGAGTGGCATGGTAGAGTGTGCGGAGAAGGGAAGGCGGGCGTTGGGGAAAGAGTGGGAGGTCAAGGGAGATGATCTGACTATCGTCGATGGTGAGGGGGATGATGGTGAATGGGGCAAAGTGGATGCGAGTCGACAGGTAAGTTCACGTTCTCCCATTTCCCTGCGACTCATCAATTGCTAATCATCACGTAGTCTATCCGCCTCCTCCTCACCCTCAGCAACATGTCCTCCTTTCAAACAACCATAACGCCGCAACTCCTCACGCTCTTCGAAACCCTCTTCAGCGTACAGCTAACATCCGAGACAACGCAAATCCAATCCGTCCTCACCCAACTTGACGCGCAACTGTTCAAATCCTACACAAAACCGCACGTACAAAAGATCTCGACTACGATCTCGCAAGGAATATTCTCGCCAACCTGGGCCCCCGAGCTCGGGCCAGGCAAAAGCCCCGCGGACAGAGATCCCAGTCCGTACGTGTTCACGGTGCTGTTGGATCTCGTCATTGTGCACACGGAAGTCAACACCACATCCCCGCCCCTCACACCGCGCATCCTCCGTTCCCTCTTCGAATCAACAACCACCTCGTTGATCACAACCTTCCAATCCCCCTCTCCACCCTCTGTCCCCACCTTCTCCCTCGCTGCACTTATGCAAGCCACTCTTGACGTGGAATTCATGGCACAGACCCTGTCCTCGTATACCACAAAGCAAGCCAGTCAAATACAAACGGATATCTATCAGGTGCTCGACCAGAAGACGAGTAATGAGGCAAGGGTCAGACTGCAGGAGGAGTTGGGCGAGCTGAAGAGCGTGTTGAAGAGATTGAGAGAGGGGACGAAGAGTGAGTTTGCGTGCTTTAGGAGGGTCAAGAAGAGTGCCGTGGGTGAGGTGCCGGCGGGGTATAAGAACTAGACCGATGGGAGTGGCTACGGATTTTGTTTCTTGTAGTAGACTACATGGTGAGCGAGCGTCGATGTTGGCTATTTATGAAATACATGTTCCCACTTGTCGTCTTTGAACAGATCTAAAAGAAAGAAAAGTACCCCTTGCAGGCATCCCAAGCATCGCTCCTCGTGCAAAGTTTGCACATACAACCACTTGTAATATAATGCGTCCACCATGGGCCAGAAGTACATTTGCAAGTGCCACACATTCCTTCCTTGCCGTTCTATCCTCTAATACTTCCGCCAAGGTGACAAATCGTGATATCATCACGGTCACATCGCCAACATCGAACTTGGAATTGCAAAGTATAGCAACGCAATCAATCACTATGGATCGCAGTGACCTGTACCCAATAAACACCCAAAACCCAAAACCAAATGTCCAACACCCAATGCCCCCGCCTGCTGGAGAATGCAAAGTGCCTCTACGCAAGATACCGCACGCGCATAAATTAACCTCAGCTAAAAGTTCCAAGCTCCTCGAATCGAATCCAACTCATTACTCATACCGGTCTTCGCTTCCAAACACAAATTTCAAATAAAGCAAGCAAGCATCCAACCCAGTCCGCACAACTCCACACCAACACTACCATTACACGCTGTCCTCGTCTTTTTGCATCTGCACAAAAGTCCTCTTCAGCGGTGAACCTTTCGCCACCGGGCCACTATACTGGACCGCATTACTCCTCTGCACTCCCTTTCCACCACCGACATGACTTGTCTCATACCCTGAACTTCGAGTTGAAACTGGATTGTTGCTTCCCATTCTGGACCGATCGTTCGCATCCTGAACATTGGCGACATTCACCACGGTCTCGCCTGGTATTTGAAAATGAGAATAGCTCCTGGAAATTGACGCCACGTCCCCATTCTGCGCCTGCTGAAGCTGAGTCTCCATTTGCGGATGCTGAGGTGTGCTGTGATGCGTGTGTCCTAGGATCATCATGTCGTGTTGATGTTGGGTCCACGATTCTTCGTCCAACTGGCTCTGGCCATTGAGCGAATGTGGCTGTGACAGCGGAGAACCATGTGCCGGGGATGAAGTCTGCGAGCGAGCGAAGGAGAGGTTTCCAGGATGTTGCGAGTGGCCGAAGGTTGGCGCCTGACCTGGCATTTGTTGGCGTGAGCTTTGATGTTGATTATTGGGCGAGAATATGGAAGGACTTTGCGGGGAGCCTTGAATTCGTTGGCCTTCCGAATGCTGCTCTCTCTGTCGCTGTAGGTGCTGTTGCAGACGTACTTGTGGGAAGGGTTGGAGCTGGGGAGGATTGTGCATTTGAGCCATGGCCGGAGAAGGTGTCGGCTGGAATGGGGTAGAGGTTTCACGAGAGTCTGTGTGCTGCAACAACCGTCCTCGTTGCCGTTGCCGTTGCCGTTGTTGGAGTTGCAGTTGCAGTTGAAGCTGGAACTGAGCCCGACCATATGACCTCCCCGACGGAGACGTCTGTTGCTGCTGTCTAGGATTGGGTACTTGCGGAACACCAGAGGTATGCACCAGACTCTGGTGTGCTTGAGAAACTTGACGTTGCTGTGGAGGAGACAAGTTAGAATACACGCCCGTACCGTACTGCTGCTGGTTCTGGTGCGGGTGCGGGTGCGGGTGCGGGTGCGCCATAAATGGGTAATCGATATGGGAGAAGATGGGACCAGACGTTCCCTCATGTTGCAAGCCCATAGATTCCAGAGCTTGGTCTGTCTTTGGGGTGTCAACCCTGTCGAACACAAAGGGCGAGGACTGCGATGGCGAGGTCGCGTTTCCTGGAATGTATCCGCCCCTTATCTGGGAAATCTCAGATTCTGTAGGGGACTGACCTCCTACCAGCTTTGGTTGAATTGAGGTCTTGGGTGCGCTTTTCCTCGGGGTTGGAGCTGCTGCCTGAATGGGCAGTCGTGGTCCAACCTGTCTGTTTCTAGAACGTCCATTTGACACGACCTCTGTCGACAGATTCGTTTTCTGGACTTGGATATGTTCCTGGCCAGTTTCTCGAATCTGGGGCACACGAGAGGTTGATTGATCCCCACCGCTAGCTATCCTAGTCTTACTAGTTTCCTTAATTATAAAAGAGGGGTGTGCTTCATTACGGGACGGTGCAGGCTCTTCGATGGAGGACCTGATGGGATCTTCGGATTTAATCTCATGCATGGCCGCTGGTGAAGTTCCCTTGATCAATTTCAGTCAACAGGCTTGTATAAAGATAAGGCTGGTAGATACAGGGAGTATTTTCAAAGTAGAGTCGAGCCTTCTGGCCTATGTCTAATATTATGGGGGGGGGGGGACTAGGATGGGGAAAAGGTGGATGGGCAGATACTAAGAGATCTTGCAGGAAGGCAATTGTACTCACTAGAGGGTCATACGGAGACACTGGAGAGGAAGGTAGCGTGGAACTCGATGTACCGGCGCTGCCACTCGTTGATGCAGCGGGTGCCATAGCCTCTAGTACGTTGGAAAAAGCCTGGCGATCTGGTAGTGGGAACTGCCACTCGCCGAGCAAGGAGGCCGGGAGGTGCTCTTGCCTTAGATATCGGATCGCGTTGACGAGATCGGTCTGCGGAGGCATATCTGGATTGATCGGTACGCCAGGATTCCGACGCTTGAGCTCCATCAGGTGTTCAGGGTTCTCATCAGTTTCGTGCCATGGATCCATGTTGAGTCGGATGATTTTCTGAAGGCCGCCAGCGCTGATGTTCAGGAGGGAGACGCATGGGAAGTAGTTGTTGGTGTACTCGCCTTCAACTTCCCCCTTAATCTCATCGATAATAGTCTGGGAGATGGTGTAATAGAGACTGTGGAACATGATCCTGGTACGGTCTATACCCATTGGTCCAAGCCAGGCCGCAACGTTCTTGTACCAAGTTCGCTCTGCTGCGTTTATGGTTGCCGGAAACCTCTTGCCGCTCCAAATATCATCGACTTTCCTGCCTTGGACGAAGCGATCCTTCATGAGCCTCCGGATGCCGTGGCGCCCGTTACAGGGTTGGTCTGGCGGCGGCGGTCCACTTCCCAGCGTCGGGAACGCGGCGGGCTTTCCAGCAGGTATCGTCACCTTGTCCTCGTCAGGGCAGCTGTTTGAGTCGATGCTATCCTCATCGTCGTTGGTTACGTTGGCGTCTTCGAAGCTTACTCTGAGAGAAGGTGCCCTACCACGCTTCTCGCCGCCTGCCCTAGCGGCAGCATTGCGCTGACGAGCCTGTTTGTTGTTTGGCATCCTACGCGATATGGTGGCTTTGGTGGCGGTGAGGCGATGTGTCGCAGCGGACACACTGGTGTCTGTAGGAGGAGGAGCTGGAGCTGGAGCTGGGGGTTTCGGCGTGGAGCGTGACGGTTCAGAAACCGATGTCGGGTGACGTGGTGGATCGGGGACGAGGCCGGTAGCATCTGGTGATGACGAGGATGGTGAGCCCTGTGGGCTATCGGGGGAAGTGGGCGTATCGTTGTACGTCCCGTCACCAAGATACTGCCTGGGTGGACGGCGTTGGTTCTCACGACGAAGATTCATAGAAACTGCCAATGAGTGAGTGAGTGCGTGGGGTGGGGTGGGGAGGATATAGAATATACTTTGGGTGTTGGGCAAGAAAGAAGAAAGAAGAAAGAAGAAGGATGAAAGAATAAGGATGAAGCGTACTTTTCTGTATTCGTGGGGACGGGTGGGAAATGGTCAAGTCTGGGTGACGTGAACGCTTTTTCTAGTCGAGCCATGTTTGGACAAGCAGCAAGACCAAGACCAAAAAAACCAAACCAAGCCTATTCGCACTCGTGCAACTTTTCCTCGCAGGCAGGCAGGCAGGCAGGCAGGCAGGCAGGCGCTATGACAACTCACCGCCACCTTCTTTTAAGGGAAGGGCGGGCATATCGCTATGAGCCCCATTGTTGGCTGGAACAAACCATGGAAGGGTACGATCTGATCTGATCTGATCTGATCTGATACCGGGGATAGGCCCAGAGTTTCCATGTTTCTACGTCAAGCTTCCAAGGTGGCCAGCCAGTGTGAAAGAAGAAGAAAAAACCAACAACAAAAAAGATGGGATGATGAGATAATACAAGTACACAGAGACCAACACTCGACTCTAGGTCTTGGGCACACAATGGGGAAATCACATCAACAGGAAAGAAAAGAAAAGAAAAGATATCGTTACTGCCATGTTTTCATAAAAGAAGAAAAAGCTTCTTGGCAAGCCCACTGTCAAAGTAAAATGTGCTATACAACAATATATGTAGTTTTAAAAACAAGTCCATTCACCCAATGTCCTTGACAGAAACGCCGTTGACGAAGAGTGCCCATAAACGATGCGGGGTATCACGATAGCAGGAATAACACGTCGCTACCTTGTCAAACAAGTCTGTAAAGAAAATAGACCAAGACTCTCAGGCATCCTGAAACGGAGTAATATCCCTGCCCGAGAATCGAAGGGCATCCGAAGGATCCATATCCTCTCCCATCTCGGTATCCTCGTAGTCCATGATGTCCTCAATAGTCCTCTTGGGCTTCATCGTGATTGCATTTTGAACCCTGAGGTGGGATGCAACTTGTTGCAGGTTGTTGTTGAGTAGTGTCGATTGAACAAGCTCCGAGCGTGAATGGGCAACAGATCGCCTTGCCTGGAGTATGTCCCAGTGTGATCGCAGTATGTTCTTGATAGTGTCGTCGAAGTTGACACAAAACCGCTGTGCCTGGCACACTTGCATGGATTTGATGTGGTCGAAATTGTCCAACGTCTCCATCAGATACGCCGCGACAACGGCAGCCGACTTCTCGTTTCCAGACTCGCAAAATACCAGCACTTTGCCCAATTGTGCATTGCCGTTAGCTGAGCTAACCTTCCGGACCCTTGCGACATGCTGGTTGATCATCTTTGTCGCTTGAGAGAAGTGGCCGATTAGATTGAAGAAGTGGGGAGCCTCAATGGTTACGACCTCGAGATTGGCGGCTCGACCTGCTAGCACGGCTCCGTTCAAACTATTGTCCTTTGCACGTATTGCTAAACTCATGGTGATGCCCTCGCGAGTCAGAAACTCGCGGTCCCTTGCAGCCGTCATTGGGCCGAGGTAGAGCCACGGGAGGATCATCTGTGCCTGTCTCCGCCGCTCGTATGCCCACTCCAGCAACGTGTTTTTCTGCACGACGCTGTCCAGATTCATTTCTTTCAGAAAGCTGGTATCGAGATCGTAGTCTTGGCCCTCGGCGGCGCCTCCGACACTCAGTTGGGGCATGTTTTCGGTGAGAGTAGGCGGCGGAACGAGGATGCGGGGTGGTGTCGGGAGCCGGTATGTGTACTCATGGTGTCGCTTGTGAGGTCGTTGTATTGCAGCTATTGCAGCTTCCTCGCTGGCCATAATCCTGGCAGTGGGTGTGGGTTGTCTTTAGTAATGGATCGTCCAAGGGCGTGGAGGAGATGGTGAGGTGGACAACTCAGCCCGAAAGGCAAAGCAAAGCGTGTGGCTTTTAACTTTGAAATCGCGTGATGGAACCCAATAACGGTATGACTGAAGTGAAGTGAAGTCGCAAAGATTTTGGTGGGAGTGGTAGCGGTAGCTGTAAGATAATCGTGCAGGGAGTCAGCAGAGGGAGGATGAGGCGCGTTGTTTCGGGGGTAGCGTGGAAACTCCTCCAGGCAAGATTACCCAGAGGCCGAGGACAGCTCAAATAGAGAATTGAGGAATGTAGAGACAGGTGTCATGGTGTAATGGGTGGCGGGCACTGGTGGTACAAGTAAATAGATACTTCAAGGAGAGAAGTGAGGTGCATCTCGAACTCTCTGGATGACGGAAGCCGGCCGCTTTGAGCTTCCGGCATGGATGACAAGCTGTAATGTCACGTGCGGCTCGCACTTGCGGAACAACATTGAAACATTTGAATATTTCTCACTTTCCAGCCTTTACTTTTTTCCTTTCTCTCTCTCTCTCTCTCTCTCTCTCTCTCTCACAAGTCTGTACTGTCCCGCCTAGTTTTGTGGCTTATCATGGGTAGACACAGAAGCCTGGACAATTCATGTCGGGTCCCGCGGCATGATAAGTACATTGTAAACCCTCTCTCCCTTGCCAAGTGTGCATACAACTGTACTAGGATGACAATAAGAATTATGAACGGGCCTTTATCGATTACAGTAGCTAGGCAGATGATATATATGTAATAGAAGGATCCGTTACTTTTTCCGTCTTCTCGTCTTCTCGTCTTCTCATCTTCTCGCCCTCTCGTCTCCTCGTCTCCTCGTCTCCTCACGTGTCTCTCTTCTTCATTCAATCTATCGCATCCATCAAGCTCCCCTCGCAATGCCCCTCAGACCGGAGCGCTTCTCAGATCACGCCGCCCTAGCCAAACTATGCAAGGCCGCCTTCTTCGACGAGGATCTTTTCGGCCGAGTGATGCATCCTCGGCGTCACGAGTTCACTGATGACCCAACCCTGTACTGGCTTCAAAACATTCGAAATCTCTGGTTTGACTGGCAAAATCGAGGCTTCGTCGCTGTGACACGAGATGAGGAGCATGGGAAAGAGATAATTGTAGGGATAGCAGTCTGGCAGCGACAAGGCGAAGGCGGGAAGAAGATGGCCTTGAACTGGTTCGACCCACGTGAGTTTGGTTTCCTTTCCTTTTTTTCTTCCTTTTTCCTACGGCGTACATATGTTAGCTGGCCGTTGTTGGCTGCCCGTACCTGTCATCCAAGGCCGTTATCACGCTACCAACTTCTTCATTCAACTCATGTGCACGTACTTGAACTCACCCCCCGCATAGGCAATCTCGCTGTCCCCCTCACAAATTTGACCTACACTGTCACCTCGTACCTGTACCCTAATCGCGCCCTGGATCCCACAAAAGCAAACATTCTCGGTCAATCTCGCAAATATTCCGCCCATCACTGGGCCGGCGCCCGAGAGGAGTAAGCCAGACCACCCAGCACGACATCCGAGGCATTCATCTCTCTCTATCGTTCCAGAACCCCCGCTAATGTTGACCCCCAATTTTACAGGAACTGGTACCTCTGCCTTTTAGCCGTACATCCGGACTACCAGGGCAAAGGCTTCGGACGGGAACTTGTCGAGTGGGGACTCCAGCAAGCTGAGCGGGAGAGTGTTTACGCGAGCGTGAGGAGTAGCGATGGGAAGGATGGTTTCTATCTAAAGACTGGGTTCGACAGAATCGTGGGCAGCTCGACCGAGGGAGAGGGCAACCCACTCGCGGGAGTCAAAGGCGGATCCATTCTGTTTAGAGATCCGAAGAGGAAGAGCAAGTAAAGCGTCTATGATGGAACGGAATACGCACGTCTACTTTCTATCATACTGTCCATCTCGCTCACACGCATTCGCAGACCCATACCCTCGACGCAAAAGTCGCCCTTCTTCATTCCCGACCGACCCGCTACCTAATCGCTGCACTCAAAATACCCACAATGCAGCGATACGATACGATCAAGTTCCTTTCCCACGCCCGCGCCCGCAAGAGAAGTCTTATCACCAGCCATAGTTATACCAACGTGCTCTCTCTCTATATATATCTTTATGCAGTTAATCCATAGCTGTAACCCCACTTTCCCTCCTATGTACCATTGTAAAATCCACCATCAAGCCACCTTCTCCGCCTCTCCCGCGCACGCACCAGGGTTCGTAAACAGGGCTGGAGAGTGCCGATGGACAAAGCCAATCGGCAGCGTACCTCCCTCCTGTACCTTGTTCCTGTGACTCTCGGTGGTGTCGCGGGGGGGGCGGGGAAGGAAACGAACGCAGCCACCTCTAGTTCTTACTTGTTACTGTTTTCCCTTTCGCCAACGCATCAACGTATGTAAGCCAGGCGCATTGATACATATGTACAACCGGCCGCACCGTCCCGTCTTTTTTAGTTGCTTGAAGGCGTGCACCACAAAGCTAGTCGTCATCCATATTACACAAAATCACCCCATTTCACCCCCTCCCTCAGCGGCATGAGTCCATCCAGACCGTCTTTGCGCGAAACCAACCCAGCCAGCCAGCCAGCCAGCCAGCCGGCGAAGGATACGTACGATACGATACATTTATTATAGTAGGAGTTTTTTTTTTCCCCACTCTCCGTGCCGGTGATGAATGAATTGCCCTTGCCCCGGAAAATTCTGCTGACTCAGCCCCTCCCTCTCTCCGCACCGCACGAGCGAGCAGCGGCACATGTTCGCCACGCACGCGGCACGCCTTATATTCATATATGTATTGATACAGTATGTACATGGAATGGACGTGGATGCGGCATTAGATGCATATTACATACATACATACATACATACAAAACGTGCCGCCGGTTTAACAAAGGTGAGATAGCGCTAGTACTGTATACATACGCAAGCTGACGGGCGATGGGGCGGGGGGGGGTGATGGCGCGCATGCCATCTAAACTCCGATGTATTATCATTGTTATTATTATTATTATTATCTATCGAATAAATTCCCCTCCCGGACGGATCTTGCCCATATACTGTAACTGTAATATGTATGTCGATGCTATGTATGTACATATATGTATAAGTAATCAGTGGGCCGCTTCCCCCCTCCCCCCCCCCTCCCCCGGCCCCCCCTGTCGACCTACTGAACTAATAAGTACCCCGTGTCAGATCTCGTTCTTCTTTCTCCACTTCTCCACTTACTTCTCCACACACTGTACTGTTAGGCGCGCGCACACACACACACACTTGGACTATCGTGCCCTTCACGTTTGGAGGAGAAGGCAGGGGGGAGGGGAGGGGAAAGCGAGCAAAGAGGACAGACAGCGAATGTAGACGAGGATGTGATGTGAGGCAAACAGAGCAGAGCAGGGGGACTGACTGACTGGTGATGCCGAAGAGAGATACAGTCAACACACCGTTATAAGGATACACCCAATATAGTGATATTA
The DNA here is from genome assembly GCA_010093715.1 of Pleomassaria siparia CBS 279.74. Lineage (NCBI taxonomy): Eukaryota > Fungi > Ascomycota > Dothideomycetes > Pleosporales > Pleomassariaceae > Pleomassaria > Pleomassaria siparia. Next base: position 1,051,942 of record MU005765.1, on the reverse strand, counting down.
CCGTTACAAGGATCAAATCTCGGCGCACCCCTGATTTTGTATGGTATACGGATATTTTGGCGTGAAGGATATATCCTTAGGGAGCGTCAAAATATCGTTATAATGGTGTAATATGTGGGTCAAAATTGGCTTATACAGGGGTCTCGGCGATATTTTCGGAGGTGGTTGGGGGCAAAAAAGTCGTGTTTTTTGGTGTTAATTTCGCGTATAGTCGCGCGTAGGTTATATATAAAGGTTGATTAATTGATCTCTGATTGATATCTAATTGATATCTGATTGATATCTAATTAATCTCTGCTTGTTGGCATAGATTGGATATTGTTTGTGCCTTCTGATCCCTTGTTTATATATAATATGCGTCTCCTTAATCTAAATTGTTAACGCCGACACGGCATTAGTAAGAGAGATTGATAATTAATCAGGCGTTACTTAAAAAGCAACCCTAAATTAACGCAGAGGGAGCTTTCCTATTAGGCCACTGATTACCTCCGGAGGACGATTACCCAGGGCTAAATATCTGTTTCCCTTACAGATAGATATTAATATCTTAATAACTAGCACTTCTCTTGGAGAGATTGACCGTATAAACGTACAAAACGACCTGAATAGTGTAAAGGGATTCACAGTAGCGAGCTGATTCAAGGAAATAATAAGACTGAATTCTGAGGAACTGGAGAGTTACCAGTTCCAAGCCATCTATATGGCCTCTAATTACATAATTCCTAGTTACGTGGCTAACGTAACCCTAGCGCTGCGCTAGGTGTTCGCCAGCCCCTCTTATAATTACCTCCCCTCTTAAGGCAACTGTCCTTAGTTGCTATAGAGGTTGTTCTGCTATTTTCCTTTAGCTCTAGGCAGCTATAGGACGTTCCTATTAGCTTGCTTAGCTAGCGCGGGTTTTTATAGAATGCGAGAACATTAATAATATTACAATAATAATTATGCAATACTATTACTAAACTACCTTTCTTATTCTTCGCACCTAACTTAATCTTACGTCTCTGCCTAAACGCCTGCGTCTTAACTTTATATCTCTTGCTTCCTTTAATTCTAATAGTTTAACTTTAACTTTAATATAGTATGTGCTCTAAAGGTTTTGTTTTGCTAGCGCTAATCCTATAGGTAGGCTACCCTAATTGCAAGTTGCGCCTACTCTATAGTTTAACTTAACTATCTAATATGCTTGCGTTGTTCTAAGCAAATTTAAGAGGGGGTCTATTACAATAGGGGTACTAATAAGAAGTGCGCGTATTATGCCTATTAGCATAAATACTGCAACCCTGTCCCTAATTCTTTTATCTACTAGGTTAATTAGCTTATGCGCTATAAGTCTAGGCTCCCTGCTATTACTTTAGCTTACTACCCCTAGCGTTGCGCCGCGTTGGCGCTAGAGGTACGCACCTATACTAAGGAGGTAGAGGCCTACCTTATTAAGGTTAAGCAATATAGTAGAACTCGCCGCCCTATAGGTAGTAACACTAGTCTTCTAGTTGTTTAGGCCTTAAATAATATTTATGCTACTTTAATTAGTATTCTAGATGTTTAGCGTTTAGAAGTATGTTTCTCCCTTCCTGCTCTACGCCGTCGTACTAACTTTGCATAGGCTAGTCTTGCCCCGCTTAGCCCTGCTAACGCGCCTCTTAATAATATCTCTTCCTAGTACTCCTCCTCTAAATCTAACTCTAATAATAATAATAATAACGCTAGCAATAATAAAGATGCTCTAGTTAATAAAGAGGAGGTATAAGAAGGTAGTAATAAAGATGTTCCTCCTTTAGGTAATAATAAAGAGATAGAAGTAGAGGATAACAACCTAGTTCCTAACGCTAAGGAGGCTAACGCTATTACTCGCGACGACATTAAAGAGGCGGCTAAACGCCTGTCTAAGGGTCTAATTTCTCTTTCTTCTTATGTTACTACTTCTTATTATTCTAGCAACAGCACTTCCGCCTTTTTAACCCCTATTAAGGCTAAGACTCCTATTCCTGCTTCTTCCTTAACTTCTAAGGTTAAGCAAGCTTATCTAAAGTCTAGTCTCCTCCCTAATTAAGGTAGTAGTTGTGCGGGTAGCAGTTGTTGTAGTAGCTCTTCGCTAGCAGGTAGATTACGCCTACTCCCCCCTTCGCGTAGATTAAACTTTAACCCTATAGGTTAATTCCCTAAGAAGCGTTACTTTAGTCCTAATAGCTCCTCTGCTAACAAGCGCACCAAGTTAGATAAGGGCAAGGGCAAGGCTAGCACCCCTCTTAAGGGCCTTATTTCCTAACCTAATTCGCCTCCCCCCGTCTCTAACTATAGTAGTCCCTTTAGTAATACTATTAACCTAATAACTCCTCTCTATTGTAGCGCTAATTATTAAGCTAAGGTTACTCCTAAATCTGCCCTAAAGACTCCTGTGCAGAAGTCTTCTGCTAAGAAGGCTTCTGCTAAGAAGACTCCTGTAAAGAAGCCTGCTAGTTCTGCTAGAACTAATAAACTTGCTTAATTTTGTGTGTTTTCTTAGATTTTCTTTTCTGTTTTTTGTAAATTAGATATTTATAATAATGCTTAAAATTTAACTCTTTGTTTCTTAATTTTAATTTTCTTTTTGCTTGTAATACTTCTTAATTGCGCCTGAATTAATATTCTTCTTAGCAACCTATTTATTATATTTATGTAGGTATCCTTCCTACTTAACGAGATATTTTACTAGCCTCTTCCCCTTACTATTAAGGAGGGCTTTAACTTCCTAGCGTTTCTCTTGCTCTTCGCCGTCGTCTACCTTAATTAGCCCTAGGAGAGGTGTGGGTTCCCTATATTTTTTAATGTATTTCTTAAGGAGACTAACGTTAAACACTAGGTGTATTCTTAACCTAGGTAGCAGGAGCAATTAATACGCCTGTTTTCTAACTAGCTTAATAATTTAATATAGTCCTGCAAACAAAGGTAAAAGCTTCTTGCTTAGCAGTTTTAAATTTAAATTCTTAGTTAATAACTAAACTAGATTATCTAGCAGAAATGCATATAGCGTATAACGCTTATTATAGTGTTTAGCCTATAACTTAACAGCCTTACGCTAGTGTTCTACTATTGCTTCCCTTTCTTAACGCATGCGTTCTACCTATTCTGTAATACTAGGGACATTAACAGCTAGTATAGGTTTATAATCTAGACTTAGGTAGAATCTATAGCATGCGTAGAATAGACTAACACCTATAGTTGCATTCTTTAAATTGTTATAGGCGAATTCTGCTAAAGGTAATTAACCTGCCTATTTGTCCTGCCTTTTATTAGCATAAGATCTAAGATAGTGTTTAAGTGCCTAATTCTGTCTTTCTGTCTGCCCGTTAGTCTGCGGGTAGAAGGCGGTGCTTAACCAGCGCGTTACCTGCGTAGCGTAGCAGAAGTCTGACTAGTATTAGCTTATAAAGAGACTGCCTTAATCTGTGACTATGCCCTCTAGCAGGCTAAAAGGTTAAACTATCTCTTAAATAAAAAGGTCTGCAAGTTCTACAGCTTTTAGTAATTTTGTTATAGGGATATACCTTGCTATCTTAGTATAACAATCTATAATAACTAGTATTACGTTGTATACGCAAGATCCTTGCCTGCTTAGCAGCAATCTAGTAATAAAGTCTATTATAATTTCTTGCTATAGGCGAGTTAGCTGCAGAAGCAACTGCAACTTGCCGTATAGTTGCTGTTAAAGCACCTTTGTTTTCTGGTAAATATTACAGGAATTAATGTATTCTTTAATGTTATACTCTATGTTAAGCTAGTAGTACTTTTAGGACATTAATTTAAGTGTCTTATCCCTGCTAAAGTGTCTAGCTAATAGATTATTATAATGTATCCTTAGGAGTTTAGCTCTAAGCGTTACCTCCCTTAGGATATATAACTAATTACTATATCTAAGCAATCCTTACTTATTAAACTTCTATTTTTAATTTTTTGCGCCTGCTTTGCGCAGGTTTATTACTTGCTCTGCAATAGCGTCTTACTTTTATTTTACCTAGTTGTCCCCTTCTTAGAACTCCTAGATTTGCGCTATAAGAGGTTCTAATAGTTCTTTATACAGTGCCTCCTGTTGTAGTGCTGCTTTAGCTGCTGCACGGGTAACCTATATATTAAAGACTATTCCTCCTTTAGGCGTCTTTTTAACCTACACTAGGCACAAGCTTATGTCCGTCGCCTTAATAGCGCATATCTGGACATTCGCCTTCGCAGAGACATCTATTTTAGGATAGGATAGGCCCGCTCCCTATTAAGCTGTTATTTAGCTATCTATTAGCACTTCTCCTGTAGCCAGTAGCAAAGAAGTCTAACTCTGCTTATCTAGTTGCAACTTTTTGCAAAGACTAGATACTAGATTAAGCTTCTTATTACTCGTTGTTTTAAGGGCGCCTTGCGGTTGCCTTAACAGTCTATTAGTAGGGTTGCTCTTCCCTTCCTAATGTTTAATTTTAAAGTTATATAGTGTAAGTTTTATTACCTATCTTACTTGTCTCCCTTTAAGCACCTTTATGTTTATAAAGCCTCTTAGGTTGTTGTAATTAGTTAAGACCTTAAGCCTGTGTTTTAGGCTATTAACATAGTAATGCTAATGTTTAATTAAGTAAATAATTGCCCCTAGCTCTAAATTGTAGGTTTCCTAGCGTTCTTCTACTAGTGTTAACTTCCTTAACTAGAAGGCAATTAGGTGCTAATTTCTATCCTTACAAAGCTGTAAAAAGATAGCAGCAAAGCCTAGGATAGAGGCATCTGTCTCTAACCTTAAAGGAAGTGTATAATTATAGTACCTTAGCAGAGGCGCTGTTAAGAAGATTTTGCTTAGTTAGCGTTTCGCTATCTTAGCTTCTAGCGTCTAGCAGAAGGGTCCTTCCTTCTTCCCCTTAACAGAGCCTTTTAGCATGCTTGTTAATAGTTTTATAATGTTAGAGAAGTGTGTAATAAATCTCCTGTAGAAATTTGTAAATCTAAGATAGACTTAAACATCTCTAAAGGATTTTAGTGTTAGCTATTTAGTAACTGTTTAGACCTGTTTAGGATCTATCTTAACGCCGTCGTAACGCACGACAAACCCTAGGTAGGTAACTTTACTAATATAGAAGTAACACTTCTTAATATTAATAAATAACCTATGCTCCTAGAGCCGTTGTAGCACTTAGCAAACATAGTCCTAATAGTCCTTACCCTTTTAGGAGAAGATTAAGATATTATCTAGATAGATAATATAAAACTTGTTAACTAATCCTGCTAATGCAAGATTAATATATCCCTAAAAGGTGGCAGGAGCGTTAGTAAGGCTAAATAGCATAACAAGGTACTTAAAGTATCTGTAACAAGTGCAAAACGCCGTCTTCTACTTATTGCCTTACCGCATTATTACACAGTAATAGGCGTCCTTTAGATTAAGAAGAGTAAAGACTACTGCGCCTGCTAATTAATCTAGGAGTTCTGTAATTAATAGCAGTGCTAGTCTATTCTTCTTCGTAACCTTATTTAAACCCTAGTAGTTAACACATAGTTGTAAGGTTCTATCCTTCTTTAGTGCAAAAAGGATAGGTGCGCCTGCAGGACTAGTGCTTTCCCTAATCTAGCTATTCTTTAAGGCCTTTTCTAGGTACTCGCGAAGTGTCTCTAATTCTTATAGAGACAGATTATAAATTAGCCTAAATAGCATACTAGTACCTGCCTCTAGTTTAATAGCGTGTTTATAGGCCCTCGCTGTTATTACAGCGTCGTCTGTACTAGCCACATCCTTAAATTCTGCCAGTTCTAGAGGAAGCTTTGGAACCTCAGGCTTTGCCGCGTTAGCTAAGGTAGTACCTACTATAAGGTAAACTATAGCTTTATTATTATAATAATTAATAAAAGTTCTAAGGTCCTTAACTTGCCACGACTTGTCGTTAATCTTCTAGCGCTACTCCTTCTTCTTGCAGTTAATAACTATTTAGAGCTGCTTTAGAGCGGGTAGACCTAAGATGACTTAATTAGCCACATCTATTATTCTATAGCAGATGATTTGTTCTTCTCTTTCTTTTCCCTAACTATCCTTAATTTAGATTAGGACCTGATAGGCATGAAAGCTTTAGGCATATTTTGAGTTAGGTAGTGTAAACTTTAGCAACTCTGCATTTGTTAGCTCTAGCAGTTATTGCTTTATAGTAAACTTCTTATTAATAACGTTAGTCTCTGCACCTACGTTAAGTGTTATAGGGGTTGCTGTCTATTTGCTATTAAGGCGCTAGATTAAGCCTTCTATTTTAATGTGTTCCTCCTTTTGCAATACTACCCGTCTAGAGGGATTAGAGGTATCCTTCTAGAACTCTATTTTTTTGTTAAATTAATAGCATTTACTCCTGTTGCCAGGGTGCCTCCTTCCTTCTTCTTTAGGGAGTAACACTTGCTTAAGTAGTAACTCTATTTTTAGCAGTTATAGCACTAAATGTTCTTCTTTTTCTACTTGTTGTCCTTAGACTTTCTTTGCTCTTTCTTGTTAGGTTTCTTGTTAGTTAACGTGTTCTCCTTCTTTAATTTACTACTTTAATTCTGCGTGGCGCTAGTATTATGCTGTTGTAGCAAAGGCAACACGCTACTGCGTTACTAGTTCTCCTCTAGGGTAGAGGCTTAAGTTACTAAGTCCTGTTGTGTTGCTAAAAATGCCTTATAGTTAACTAAGGCTGTTCTAAGGGTAGGAAGCAGTTTGCTATAAAGGTGCATTTATAATTACTTATTACAGTAAGGTAGATTAATTTGCGATTCTAAGGTTGTTAGGAAGGCAGCAAACTTATTTACTAATTAATTTTCTCTCTGCTTAGCCTTAGAATATTGCATTATAATCTAAAGCTCTTAGTTTATTAGGTTTTTAAGTTAGTCTAGTAAGAAAGTTATTATCTTGCTCTACGTATGCGCTACGCTGTTATAGACCTGTTTGTTCTAAATCTAGATTTGTTAGTATATCTGAGTTAAATATTAAAGTGTATAAGCAATTTTCTAATCTTCTAAAGTAAAAGCACTTAGGTCTATTTAAAAAGCTATCTTAAGCCTAATTTAGAAGTCCTAGTGTTCCCTGATGCTCTTGCCTTTAAAAATTAGTATCTTTTTTAATCTTAGGTCCTCGCACGGGAATATGTGTTAGGAGGATTTTAATTTGCTGTCGTTGCAGTAGTAGGGGGTTGTCTCTAAGCTCTAGTAATTTTTATCTGCCTCTAGGTAGTAGTAGTTCGTTTAGTTCTTTAGATTTAGGTGTATTTACCACCTTATCTCTTGTTCGTTTTTTATGTTTTGCTAGTAGAACATTGTATTTCTCTAACAACTAAGCATAGGTAGTCTTAGATTAAGGAGCAGTCTCTGTTAGTAGAGGGGCTTATGTAGAGGATTCTCCCTTCTAAGGTGCCTAGTGCACCTGTTTAGGTTAGTTCTATTCTAGTAGCGCTAATATAGTAAAGCGCCGTCGTAAAGGTGTTAAAGAAGGTGTGCTTTAGTTTAATTAAGATAAACCAGCTAAGCTGCTGTGCACTTAAAGAGAATTTAGAATTATAAAGGGATTTACAGTAGCGAGCTAATTTAAGGAAATAATAAGACTAAATTCTAAGGAACTAGAGAGTTGCTAGTTCTAAGCTATCTATATAGCCTCTAATTATATAATTCCTAGTCACGTGGCTGACGTAACCCTAGCGCTGCGCTAGGTGTTTGCCAGCCCCTCTTATAAATAGCTAGTTCTAGATAAAGCTTTGTTTGAATAGCATTAAAGGCTAGAAAGCCTACGGGTGCCTATTAATGGAGAGATAATTTAAGAGGCTGCTAGGGAGCTTTAGATACGCCTTCTACAATATCTTAATAAGCCTCTACTAAGATTTAGCTATTAATTTCTTAAGGGCTTTAAGAAACGCTACTAGATTTAGAAATATAAGTAATACGGGGAGGCTGCGTTAGCTAATTTTATAGTAGGGGAGGATAAGATAGAGGAGCTCTAGAAGGAAGTTAAGGCGTATACAATAGAGGACGTGTATAATATAGATAAGACAGGCCTATTTTAGAAGTTAGTCCCTAATATTACATTAGCTACAGGCCTATAATTAGGAAAGAAGAAGGATAAGGATAGGATATTAGTTGCAATTACCTGCAGTGCTAGTAGCAAGAAGCTTCCTATATAGGTAATTAGCAAATTAGAAAATCCTTATTATTTTAGTAGTAATAAGAGTAGAGGAAACGTGTTAATTAAGGCCTTAGATATAAAGTATAGGAGTAATATAAAGTCGTAGATAACAGGTTATATTATAAAGGAGTATTTAAGGTAGTTTAACAGTTAAATAAGGAGGCTATCTCTGTTAATTTTAGACAGGTTTTTGGCGCACGAGTCAGCCGCAAAGGCCTTAGAGGAGGATAAGGAGTATCCCTTGTAGTAGACGACGTAAGTAGTAAGGATTTAGGGGTGTTTATAGCGAGATTTAGTAGTTTTAGTATTAAGTAGAGGATATCTTTGTTTAAGGATTAGAAATCTGCCCTGCGTTAGCTAATCTCTAGAGGCCGATTTTAGCCAATCAGTGTGTGGCCAAGGATTACCCAGCGGGGCAGATTTCTAATCCTTAAACAAAGATATCCTCTACTTAACACTAAAACCACCTATCCTCCCCTACTACTATATAATAATTTAGCTAATTTATAACTATATAGTATACAATTTCTCCCTCCTAATATAACTACCTACTAGCAACCCTGCAATTAGGGCATTATTAGGAATTAGAAGCTAAAATATTGCAAATCTTGGCTCTAGTTTCTCGTACGCAAAACGCTTAACAACAAAAATCCTCTTAAATTAGTTACCCTCCTCTACGCCGTACGATAGGCATGCTAAGCCTAGGATAAGGTTAATCCTAATACAATACGCAATTACTAGAAAGTTAGTACAGTCCTTAGCAACTACTTTAGCCTACAGCCTTATTAGGATAGCCTTAATAAGCTTAATAGGCTTATTAATTAACTTAAGGAGCTTTATGTTATTAAGAGGAGGATAAATATACACAACTTTATTAATCTACAAGATAAGGCAATAGTTAACAGCAGGCCTAAGGAGCTTATTAATTACCTAATTAATATGTATTTACCTCCGACTAATAATTATATAGAGGAGGATATTAATCATGTTAATAGTAAGCCTAAGGATCAGCCTCTCCCTACACATAAAGAAGCAATAGAGATAGCTAAGAAGCTAAGTGTATACGCAGGCGCCTTTAACTCTGCGTTTGCCAGCCAAATTGTACGGATAAACAAGAAGATTAAGCGGCAGGTGCTTGCCAACGCTATGCTTAAGAAGAAACAGGTGTTAATTTACCAATATCTCATGTAATATCCTACTATCAAGGCTTTTCTACGGCGTTTTTAAGATTAATTAGTAATACAACCTAAATACACCTAATATAACGATATTACCGTTACAAGGATTAAATCTCGGCGCCGCCCCACTATCCTTATAACGGTGTATTGACTGTATCTTTTTGAGGTGCGCATTGCGCGAACATGGCATGGGGTGAGACGGGGTGAAAGGTGTTTGATTGGACACCGTTGTGGTGGGTGCCTGACAGGGATAATAATAATTACTGTATGAAGGGGAGCGGATTTTTCCGGATGCACTGCCGATGCTGATGACTCTTTTTTATTATTATTAATTTAGCTTTGTAAGGACTACTACAGTATGTATTACGGAGTATGTTATATACATGGATACATTTGTGCATTTATAGACATGGGAGCCTAATAAGTTGAACCTTGGAAAGAACCGTGGATGGGAGAGAGCCATTGATCTACACATTTCTGATTCTATATCAACAATGAAGCATATGGTGAAATGACGCATCATCATCCATGACCGACTCAGTGCAAAAAAGCCCAGTCCATCTGAATTCCCTACACTTGCAAAATACACGCTATGCGACGTATTAAACTGCCAACACGTTCTCCGACCTTACCTCAAACTGAACGTCCCTCCTGATAAACATTTCTTGACTCCCATGGCTGATGGCATCGTCGTCCTTCGGCTTCGGGCCTACGGCAAAAGGCGTCGTTGACGTCGTCTTCTCTCTCCCGTATTTCTCGGCCGTGGACGACCTCTCGTTAACTTGTACACTTCCAGTGTCCCCGGTCCGATACTCATTCGTGTTGAGTGGTTGCATACGGTAGCCCAGGCCCCTTGCATATCCACTCGAATTGTATCCATTCGATGTGAAGCCAGCCTTGACACCGCTTCCAGTGTCGAAGCTGCGGATGAAGGACTTTACACAGGGCACTGTGCCGGCAATGAGGGAGAAGCAGAGCTCGCTCTGTTGGAAGATAATGGCGGAAGCGCGTTCCACGCCAGGATTACTGCCGTGTAATGATTTGTGCCAAGCCGTAACAGCGAGGAAGGATAGTGGGATGAGTGGTAACCGGAAGGCGAAGACGGATACGACCTGCAGTTTGAGGTGTGTACGCATTTGCAGTTGCCAGATTAGATATGCGGGGACGAGGATAAGGAGAACGTCGGTACATGCGTCCATGATGGCGACGGTTAGGTAACGCGCGTATATACCGGGGCAGATGCCCGCCGCGGTGTGTGGTGCGGTACTCCGCGCTGAGCAGCCGGTGGACACCATAAGGCTCGCAAGAACTGTCCACGTTACCATCAGGCCGATCACGATGTTGCAAATTAACCGGGACTTCGTTGCATCGCGGGGGAAGAGGCGTTGGATCAGCATGACTGCTGCGCATTTTGAGAGGCCGAGGGAGAAGTAGAAAAGGATTTGATTAGCATATTGAAACTGATGCAGGCGTTAGTCGACATATTACATGTTCACATGGAAAATAACTCACGGATGCCATTCGAATGTACTGATCGTGGTTGAGGAGATTGAAGCTTCTCCCCAGTCCAGCTGATAAAGAAGCCAGGAGCAGGGCGAATTGGACGACGCTGATGGCCTACGTTGATCATAGTCAGTCCATGGAGCGGTCTGGAAGGGAAATGTATATAGATGCCGCAATGGGGTTCCATACCTGCGCCACGCACGTTGCCCAGTCATCCAGTCCAAACACTCGCCATTTTATGGCACATCGTGTGATGAAAGTGAGGGCTGAGTAGGTAAACGTTAGGAAAGCCGTGATGTATATGATACCCCCATGATCGTCCGAAGTGACGGTTGCAAATTGATATTTGGAAACGATGAGTTCAGACATTGCTGAAAGTGTGTCGGGTGTCGGAGTCGGAGTTGGAGTCAGCGCAAGAGACGGGATGGCTGTGGTTTATATAAATTATAACATTTACGTCCGCAATCTCTCAAGCTGTGGAACAAAACATCGGAGAACCGACGGGAACCGTTATTTCGGATCTTTCCGATATATGTAGTCAGACGAGCACTCGACTGTCAGGGGGAAAGGATTCACAAGTCTTACATCTGCCTCTGATACCCAGTTGCATAACAGCGGGCCCTAAACCGAATGTATGGTCCTACAAGGGTACTGGCTGTGTTGGTCTGCGTTTGGAGTTGATGGGAAGATGAATGGGATAAACTTAGAGCTCCCGTGAATGGTTGCACTAAACTGTATTTGGACGTCTTTGTTGCCTCATTGGCTTGTAAAGGCTATCCCTCTAGGAGGAGGGATATGGAAAGACATTGTCATCCACAACGATGGGGGGGGGCAAGCTGCTACAAGGTACCGCAAGGGCCAGGTCACCAGTGTGGCTGGATGGTGCACATGTAGAATGCAAGTAGATCCGATTCGGGGTCGGAGGTTGACACGGCATTAGGCGCGGGAGACACATCAGCAGCTTCGAGATGGAGGAGTCGTTTCAACCAGGTTAAATGTCGCTGCTTTAGACGACCGGCACATGTGCAGATCTACCGGTATACACGGCCTTTTGTACCCTTGTCACGCTAGTGTACACTAGTGACCCTTGTCGGTTAGCCGACTCCGCATTTTCATACCACGCCTCAGCGCAATTCTCTCTCTCTCCTCATGTCTCTCTCGCCTCATGTCCATCTTCGCACCCAGCTCACACAATTCACAACTCTCAACTCCCAAGTCACAGCTCGCAACTCGCAACTCGCAACTCGCAACTCGCAACTCGCAACTCGCAACTCGCAACTCGCAACTCACAACTCACAACTCACAACTCGCAACTCGCAACTCACAACTCACAACTCACAACACAGACCACGTTGAAAAAAACAATTTATGGAGTCATGGTGATACAGCATGTTGTACATACTGTGCTGTGCGACTGCCAACGACGACGACCCATAGCAGATCAACTCTCTGCACGTACTGTATATGCATCTTGCTGCATTCATCCACTGGGCGCCTACTATGTACACAGTAGATCGCTTGAACAAGCACTGCCTAGCATCGGCCGTCCTCCCGCCCGGCTCTCCGTGCCCCCGTCAGATCATCCGTCAGCCGGTATTAGATTCAAAACATTTCATCGAAGAACATAAATACCTTTGTAGCTAAGCAAGGAGTGCATACACCACTATTCTCGGGTGGTTTACTCAGCACGGCAGGACGTTGAGCTTTCTCAGACTACACTCACTAGACTACACTCACATTGAATTAGCTGGCAGTGGTAGAACCCAGCGCCAATCCTCTTGGCCAGCGCATATCACGTCAGACATTGACCGTTGAAATATACAGTCTCCAACCTCCCGAGTCCCCACAACATAGCATTCGTGGCGTAAGCGCTACAAAGGTATGTATCACGAATAAGAAAGGACGCAGCGCTAGTGGAGTGCTAGCTTGGGATGTTCGCGCCTGGAACAGTGAGCTTTAAGCTCGTCTCCAGAGACATGGGAACCCAGGACCGGCTCTGCACAAAAGTTAGGGTCTTATGAGTCTGGTCCTACTCTTACTGTATCTCGAGTACCACATTTTTGCCCCCCAACCCCTCAAACTGCACTTAGGGTAGTATTTGGGTAGCTTGTGTCCTGCAACATTCTCGTGCTCCCAGAAGCCGTCCCAACCTTTCTTCTTCTTCTTTTTATTCTTAATCTTCCTACACAGACCCATTAATTGGATCTTTTCTCCTTTCCCACTTCTGTGTTTGTCTGTTCTTTCACATATTGAGCCATGGATATCAAAGGTGGAGATGCTGAGCTCCAGCCTCGCGAAAGCTCCAGTGCTGAATCTCAAGAGAATGCTGTAATCTCTGAGAAGAAAGGAAGTACCAATGATCAGAGGGATATGCAACGAATGGGCAAGACCCAAGAATTGAGGAGAAACTTCCGATTTGTGTCAATTTTTGGTTACAGCATGATCCTTATGGCAACCTGGGAAACGGTTCTTACGTAGGTGTCACCATGCCCAAATTATGGCAAAGTTTCTAACATGATGTCAGAACGCTCATGATCCCTCTATTGAACGGTGGAACAGGCGGAGCAATCTTCGTCTTCTTGGGAACTGCCTCCGGCATGGGATTCGTCATTGTATCGATGGCTGAGATGGCCAGTATGGCTCCCACCTCTGGAGGCCAGTATCATTGGGTTTCGGAATTCGCACCTAAGAAGCATCAGAAGTTCCTCAGTTATCTAGTTGGTAAGTCGATCAAACCTCCAAGCCTTGGTCTTGCGTACTGCACTGCATGACATGAGATTACAAATTCGTAATTCCTCCCTTACTTACTCCTAACAGGATGGCTCTCTGTTCTTGGCTGGCAGACCGGTATCCCATCCATTGCTTACCTCGCCGGTACTCAAATCCAAGGTCTCATCGTGCTCAACAACGAATCCTATGTCCCCGAAAGGTGGCACGGTACACTGATCGTTATCGCTGTCGCCTCATTCTCCATCATCTTCAACACCCTCCTAGCACGGAAACTGCCTCTCGTCGAAGGCACCGTTCTAGTCCTCCACATCTTCGGTTTCTTCGCCATCTTCATCACCCTATGGGTCCTCGCACCTCGCAGCAAAGCCAGCGATGTCTTCGGCCAATTCGAAGACAACGCTGGATGGGGAAACGTAGGCCTCGCGTGTCTCGTTGGACAGCTGTCTCCTATCTTCGCCCTATTAGGCTCCGACGCCGCGACACACATGTCCGAGGAGTTGAGGGATGCTTCATATACACTTCCTCGCGCTATGATCTGGACTGCGGTCTCCAACAGCATTCTCGGATTCCTCATGCTGGTCACAGTGTGCTTCTGTCTCGGCGATGTGGAAAACATCATCTCTTCCAAAACCGGCTACCCCCACATCCAGGTCTTTTACAACGTCACGGGCTCGGTCGCTGGTGCATCAACTCTTACGGCCATTACAGTCGTCATGGCAATCTTCGGATGTGTGAATAACGTCGCTACTTCCTCGCGCCAACTCTTCGCTTTCGCGCGAGACGCTGGTATTCCCTTCGGTGGCTTCTTGTCCAAAGTGCAAATAGGCTGGGATATCCCCCTCAACTCGGTCATTGTGTCTTTTACTGTCGCTGTCTTGCTCTCTCTCATCAACATCGGGTCCACTGTCGCATTCAACTCGATCGCATCGCTTGGGACGTGTGCGCTACTTTCCTCATACATCATATCGATCTCCTGTCTGTTCCTCAAGAGATGGCGCAACGAGACCCTATTACCCTCTCGCTTCAGTCTCGGCAAATCAGGGATCTGGATCAATGGCATTGCAGTTGCTTATTTGGTTGTCGCTTTGGTGTTTAGCTTCTTCCCCAGCTACCCTCATCCGACCCTGGACCTGATGAACTGGAATATCCTCATCTACGGGTGTGTTGTCATTTTTTCGCTTATTTATTTTTACTTCAAGGGCAGGCATATTTACATAGGGCCTGTTGAGTATATCAACAAGGACCTGTGAGTTGGGAAAACTGAAACCAGTAAATTGAGTAGACTTGGACATGTTGGTCAAGGTCATTCCAACCTGCGTCAAGCGGACCATTGAACGAACAACACGGCCATGAAATCCGTGCTATGTATAGCATGCAGTCCAAGCTTGAAAGTGCCTTTGCGCAGGGCAATTGAGCAAGCAAGACCTACCTGTGTGTGTGCCAACATGTCCTTGTCACCCCAGCCCAGCGGTTTCGGGGAAGGAAGCAGTTTCCTCTACTCTGACTCGGCACATTATGATGCGATCCTAGCACAACAGTTCCAAACTGTCAACGCTTTTCAGAGGTTTTTCCTTATCCCGTTTTTCACATGAACGACCTGGGCAAGGATAGCTGGGTTTGCGGGCTTACATACAATACATACTCTGTAGGTAATAGCTCAACAATTTTTACTCAGCCCGGATGGAGAGCTAGGATGTTCACTGTATATTTTGAGAATATGACTTCATGACTTCAAATCTAGTACGATGAGTGCCCACTCATCGTTCCCCGGAGACATATCCGATCTTGGAGCTGTGTGAGGGGGTACAAGGTAGACCTGACTTTGTCCTGCGGTATAGCATTCAATATAGTCATCATACCTCTGTACCCTTGTACAGCACATACCGTATACCTTGGTTCTACAAGGGTAGGTAGGTATATACATACTGTATGTATGTAATAACAATCCCATCACCTGTTTCCTGCTTCGATTCATCAGTACGACGATGATATGCTTGTAGCTAAAATTAACCTTGAGGCGGCGAGCAACAGCGCACAGTACTATGTATAGTACAGTACAGTACATACCATACAGTACAATAGGCACAAGGCATTCCCCATTCCCTTCCATTTTCACTACTCCCGCCAACTCGGTAACCGAACGGTTTGTAGGCTTTGCACAAAGTTAGGCCCCCCAAACGGGCACTCCGTCGGACTTTTGTACTACTGTACATATGTCTTAATAAGTCGGCCGCAGTGGGGGGGGGGGGGGGGGGGGGGGGGGGAGGGAGTGACTATTATTAATACCTTGAACAGGCATACTGTATGTACATACTGTAGAGCAATTGTGTGACCAACAAGATAAGTATTAGCGTGTTAACCCAGTCTCCCCTCCCCTCCCCTCCCAACGTAGAGTATTGATTGATTTGTCCAAACTCCGAGTTAGGTAGACAAACCTCATAACACTTTTTTCGTTGTTGGAGTGAAGATAGGAATGCATGGCTATACACTGTTGATGTGCGTTGGTTACAATAGTAGGTAAAAGAGCACCTTACTTCAGTGTAGGTAGTAGGTTATATGTGAGGCGAGACAGCAGCGACTTCATATGAAAGAAGAAAAAGTGGTGCCCACACGTGTCCGCGTCCCCCTTCGGTCTTATTCAAGCAAGACTCGACGTAATATTAACCATCACATTCTCGACCACACATGCATTCCTCGCATCATTTCCGTCAAAGACGCCTTTCAGCCAGTCCAGCGCCCTGGCCCTTCCATTGGTAATCTCCGCAATATGTCCCCCAACTTCGTTCCTCTGGTACAAGACATCGACACCAATCCCACACCACCTCTCGACGAGCACATCCGAGTCCTGCACGTCGGTAAACTCATCATGGATAGCTTTGTACGCGAAGACTGGCATGCGAGGCACGCCATGGTAGCCCTGGTATCCTTGTCTGTCCAAGATGGCTTTGAAAGGCGATGCGGGAGACGTGATGTCGGAGCGACCGCCGAGGAAGTAGGCGTATATGTCGTGCATGGCGAAGGCGACAAAGGCTTCTCCAATGTCCATTTCCAGGGCGGAGAGGAAGTAAGAAGCGTTGTAAGTACCGGTAGTGTGCAGACGCGAGACGAGGTAGTCGCGCGCTTCCGGATCTTGGCTTGTCATGCCGAGGATGAGTTCTGGGATGAGACCAGCGTAGGGCGACGCGGTGATGTTGTCGAGGGCGCTCGTCACGTTGGGCACCATGCCGCCCAGGGCGAGGCCAGAGAAGACGAGTTCGGGCGCGTATTGTTCCTGCAGCTCAGCCGCCCATTCCGAGGCTATCGAGCCCCCCGAGTACCCCCACATCGCTATCTTGCTCTTCTTCTTCTTCTTCTTCTTCTCTGCGTCCGACACGAGACCAGAGGAGAGCACGGCGCGGACCGAGTCTAATGTCGCGTGCCCTTCCTGGACACCGAATCCGAAACTTGCAAATGGTCCCTCGAAATCGGGAACAGAGACGTACCAGCCATTTCCCAGTGCGGTGGCGATGTCGTCACTCGTTGAAGGAATGGCTCCACTGGGTGTAGAAAGCGAGGCGTACAGGGCGTAGCTGGGACTCGCATCGACGTCGGCGCTGTTATACGGGACCTGTAGGGACAATAGCGACGATGTGGAGTGGTTGGTGTAGTGGGTGAGATTGGTAAGGGGAAGAATCAGCGTTGTTACCGCCCATGACGGCTGATAGTTTGAGTCGGTGGTGCGGTAGAGGATGTTGTAGGCCGAGGAACTGTTGTGTATGATTGAGTTCAGGTTGCCCGGTGCTGGACGCTGGCGGAGGATTGTGCCTGGAGGAGAAGATTCCAGATTTGGGGGCGCCGTGTAGAAGGGGTCACTGCTTGGTGGAATGGGGGAAGAAAGACTGTGAAGAGTGTCACTGTATGGGTGGGGAGTGCAAGATACTGATACAAAGAGGGAGCCGAGAGCTACGATGGAGGAGTACAGACGAGCCATGCCTGGAGAAATTTACCCACGATTGGTGCTGAGACCAAGGCACAAGGGAATATGGCTACTTATTTATACCTTTTTCAGCTCTTCGTGTCACTGTTTGGTGTAATTTCGTCGTGAGATACTACTACTACTGCTACTCACCGGACCTGGTTTTGTCCGAGAATGCGAAGTCGTCGCTGAAGTGTTCGTTATCGTTATCTCCAATCTATTCACGGAACTTCCCAGCTTCCTCCAAGGGTACCAAGATAAATCTCCGAAGCTGCATTTCGTATGTCCATGGGGCGGAGTGCTACCTTCCATTCAAATCCAGTTCGAAGCCGCTCTTGAGTCAAACGCATCGATTGAACTCTCTTTCCGGCCCCTCTCTGAAGGCTATCACATGCGCTATTAGCTGCTAAACCGAACCAGTAAAGCGTCCGCTATGTCGAAGCCGATAGAGGTGTAGGATATCAGTTTCATAATCTTGAGTATGAATGCTTTATCTTCTCTGGAAATCTCCCATTCAGAGATGTACTGGAATGGTTTCATCATCCCGTGGGTGACCCCTTCCATGGCATATACAAGAACAGCCAAAGTATCTTCATCTGCTATCTCTTGGTATGATAAAGGAAATGGCCCGAAAAATTAGTGATGCTTCATGAGTATCTTCAGGTCATAATGTTCATGGTCCGCAGGAACATCAGGTTTAAGAGTATGCCAGTTCCCACCCCAGAGAAGACTGATGAGCTACGCAGTGAAAGCTATTAGTTAATTTATTACGGAGAGGGCATGTTGGTTGAGTACTTGCCATTGCGCCAATAGACCAGATGTCTGTAGCAGTGTCCCATGGCAACCGCAGCTGTGCCTCAGGGCTCCGAAATATAGGTGCTCCGATGAGATGGCCGTCCTTCGCATGTCCAGAGTCCCTATGAACCGTACTTCCGCAATCACCCAACTTGACGTCACTGAACCGAATATCCGCATGCCCATAATTGATCAATACGTTATCTGGCTTAATATCTGCGGACTTAAATATAGTTAGAGCCTATACTGCTTTCTAAAAGCTCAGGAAGCGCATACCTGTATGTACGAACCCATCCTCATGCAGGGATTTTACTGCTTCAACGACATTTCTTATAACATATCTAGTTTCCGGGCGCGTGAGTCTCTTGGTGGCAGAAGCATGCAAGACATCGTCATCGAACGTACTCGAGAACGAGCGCAGGTGGATTAGACGGATCCTCTATTTCATCGATCAATGGACGGAGAGGTGCACGGTTTTGGAAGCGGTTTAGAACATTGCTTTCATTTTTTAAGCGAAAATGACCGACGATCTTAATTACGACTGTTTCTTGGTTCCGGCTACTAAAACTCTACATGTCAGTAGAAGATATAGAAGAGCAGACCGCAACTAACGTTGCTAGCCAAATTGATTGACGGAGCTGCTTCGTGATAGTGTACACGCTTAGCTTTCCTTTGAGAATGTGGCCAACCCCGAGAACAGATGGCATGGTTGAAGGACAAGTTGGCATGTACAGCAGACAAAATAAGTGCGGAAGCTCTTAGAGATTACTCCGGAGTCTGTAGAGGAACGGGCGCTTGGACCAGTTTTGTTCACGTAATTCCTTGGCACGTCCGATGACATGAGGTTATCTTAAGTATACGTCCACACCACTCACATACTCATCTGCCACGGTCACAGCTGGGAGTGCGTCATCCCCACAGTAACAACCATGTCGCCATTCTCCTGATTCTGGATGAGGGTGGCGCGGTCCATCCAGGTCGACATGTAAATGTATCCGTATACAGCCTCTTCCGCTTCCTGGTCTCGCAATGGAAGACGACCAATTCAAATGGAAACAGTTCCCACGCGCCCGAACAAGCCGCCCGCGACCGTGCTGTTATCGTGAACTACCTCTACAAATCCCATGGCCTCGCACACCCGGATCAGAAGCCCGTTCTCATTGACACGGCGCACTACCCGCTCACGTGCGCTACACACGGTCCATATCTGGGTGCATTGGCGCGATGAGGAAGGACGCCATATGGAGATAATATTCGAGTTTTCCCTAAGAGAGGATAATGGGATTGTAGAGGCGAGGATAATACACAAGAAGATCCTTAGCCATGCGCTCGGGAACAAGCTGGAGTATATCCAAAAAGCGCTGCCAGGAACTATAGAGTCCCGACATGTTTATAGCCACATCGGGATCGCCCTTGTCCCGTGGGCTGTCTCGTATCTTCTAGTATACTCGTATCGGTTCCATGACATAGATGTCGTTGCACTTACATAACCGCCGCCTCATGTCCAGGGGTGCCCACCCTTCCCGAGCTTGGCGTTCAGAAAAGCCCTACCGAGCAGATTGTCGCGAACAATCTGATCCTTGTGAGCCTCCATCTCCTCAATATCCCCTTGTGATGCGGTCCTATGTCAGAAGAGAGTAGCGAGTTTTGAGCACTGGAAGGCGGACTCACAATTTACGCTGACTATGCCGCCGCGCATCCATTCGGCGCGCGGAGTAGACAGGAAGAGTGACCAACCACCACTGAGACCGGGGCTATCCTTAGCATACGGCTTCAACGAATCGACCGTCATGCCAGTCTGGACAATTCCCGGATTGAGCGAGAAAACGCGCATATTGGGCTGTTCGACGTGCAGGTTTTCCATGATGCGGACAAGGGCCAACTTGGACGCCGTGTAGCCCCCCATACCGGGAAACACGTTGGCGATGGCGCCCGTCGTGAAGCTGATGACGGTGCCGACCCCGTCCGCCTGGGCGAGAAAGTGGTGCGTGACTAGGTACGACCCCAGCACGTTGACCTGGAAATCGTTGAAGAATTTGGTGGGATCGGTGGTGCCCACGGGGCCCCCTTCCAAACTGCCCGCGCTGTTGATGAGCACATGGACCTTGCCGACCGCCTCCTTGGTGGCCGCGAAGAGGGCCGCGACCGAGGCTTCGTTGGTGATGTCGGCCGCCTGGGCGAGGACTTTGGTGCCGGGCGGGGCAAGACTCTGGAGCCGTGTGGCGATGCTCTCAAGCACATGGACGTTGCGCCCGGTAATCACGATGCCAGAAGCTCCCGCGGTGGCCCACGATTCGGCGATGACCTGCATCTATTGGTCACGGGAAAGGAAAATCGAGCCCCCAGAAATCGTGCTTACCTTGCCTATGCCCCCAGAAACGCCGGTAATGAGCACTGTCTTTCCTTTGGCCGACAACTCTGGTTGGGTTGGCTCTAACAGTGGATAGACATCACGGCGGACTTGCTTGGTCAGCTGGTAGGGCAGGGTGAATGCGTCAGGGTCCGAATAGTCCATTGTAGCCGAGGGTTCGTGATGTTTAGTTCGCGGGCACGAGAGATGAATGCATGAACTAGAGTAAGAATGTGAAGAATTAAGAACTAGGTATTGGCAGGCCCGTACACATATGTAGGACGTTTACGGGATTACACACGGGCTTTTATATCACGGGCGGGCGTGATGGATCGACCAGGATAGGCGTGAAGACGAATGCTACCCGGTCTTGTTGGCCCCCAATGCTACATTGCAGGATACGAGTGAGATACGCAAACAATCCAGCTTGTATTAATCAGTATTATATGCGGCTTTTTTGCCATAACGGGACAACACTGTGCCACCCAACGTGCTTATACCCTGCATATACCTTGTCGCAGTATGCGTTGCAGTACTGTATAGGCAATTAATATTTGTACAATGGCAAGGCCGCAGTCAGCTTATTTTGTGATGGCGTTATTACACCATACGCGTTATGGTCGTCCGTTGGCAGGTCTTGACAGCTCCCAGTACATGTGAATAACTTCTTATAACGGAATCGACACTAATCCCAAAACTTGTCCAATTAAACTATCCCAAGGGACGGGGGGATATTCGATATGTTCACATCATTTATCTTCTCCCAAGATTCGACTTGAACGTATTCTTTACTTGTTACACTGCTCGAGTCGGTCCCTATCCTCTCCTTCAGCACCTAGTACCGCCTCATGGCACGGATTCTTGCGCATGCTGTCGTCTGACAATTATGCCATAGATTCGATGCAGTTGTTCATGGCAAACGTCGTAAAACCAAACATGTAGAAGGTAATCGGCGGCGCTTTCACAATCAAGTCAGTAGAGGTCTAGTTATTGTAGTCAAGTTGGATAGCCTTTTAAGTTTTTAGTATAATACAAGGCTTTTAAGAATAGAAACCTTTCTTACTATTAGCTTCTAAAGATTAACTTGCTATAACGCGATTATACTGTATTTTGTATTAATGAACATTTTACTCTAGGGAAAATCATAAATATTCTTACATACTGCTGTATAAATCTATAACATCCTATTTACTATGATTCTACTACCTGCGTATAATTTAGTAATTTAATTTTAATTTTCGACTTGTTGCCAATTTGCTTACATGCGCCCACCACCGTACAGGTCCCCGCCGAAACCTGATTCGCCTCTGGCCTCGATGCATTTTCTCCGAGTTGTGATGCAAAACGTCATTACTGCGCACATTCCCATGAGCGCCGTTGGGCCTTGATCGCAGCCTTTGTTGGCGCCCATTCTCTCTACATTTCTGTTCTCTACTGTCACTACTTTTCTTTATGGCTAGCTCTACAAGTTGGAAGCAGCTTGGACGACTAGGGATGCGTGGCGCGCGTCGCATGTGAGTTTGGCGCAACGCGTCGAGCAACAGGAACAAACACAGTTGCTGACAGACAACCCCAGCTTGTACAACAAACGAGACGCCCTACACCGACACACGGCCGCCCGTTTTGGCCTCCTATATGTCCCACCACTGCTCGTTTCTGCCATTGCCGCAGGGCTCTATTACTCGCCGTATACCTTGATACGCCCAATCCACCTTGATGCGCCCGACTCTACATCGTCGTGGTCTCGCCAGCCCACCATCACTCAACGCAGCTACAAACGACGTGAGATTTCAACAAGCGCCAGGGATGCGGAAAAGCAAATGAACAAGGCGGAGAGCGGACAGCAAACCCGGCCGCCCCAGTCGCTCGTCGCCCAAGGATACAGCAAGGCGACGGAACAGAACCTATCTGCATGGCAGGTCATATCAGGGACATGGGCGAATGCGCCCAAGCTGGTCAGCTCCATGGGAGACACGATTGTGGATTATGTTATCCCGGAATGGGCCAAGATGCTGCCTGGCTTCATCACAAAGCTGCAGAATGAGCTTTCCATGGCCCCGGGCTCACTTGCCGAGCAAATCTGGTACGAGGCCAATGATCCCGAGATTAATCCCGAGATCGTTTGGGATGCTTCCGTCCGAGTGTCGAATGAACTCTGCAACGAAGAGAAGAGGTTCCGGGAGAAGAGACAGCTGTTCACAAGGAGGGGACTGGCGAGATATCTGGATATACCCGAGGGGAAGATACATGCTGACGATGTTCCAATCATTGCCATGTGCGGCTCCGGTGGAGGATTGCGCGCCCTAGTCGCTGGATCGTCCTCGTACCTCTCGGCCACTGAACAGGGACTCTTCGACTGCGTAACATATACGGCTGGCGTGAGCGGCAGCTGCTGGCTTCAAACTCTCTATTACTCAAACGTTACCGAACGCAACCATGGTCGACTCATCCGACATCTCAAAAACAGACTCGGTGTACACATTGCATACCCTCCTGATGCCCTCGAACTTCTTGCAAGCGCCCCGACCAACAAGCACCTTCTCGGCGGACTGGTGGAGAAGGCAAAGGGCATTCCCAACGCAGACTTTGGCATTGTGGATATTTATGGTCTCCTGTTGGCAGCCAGATTACTCGTACCCAAGGGTGCACTATCAGTAGACGAGTACGACTTCAAACTCTCAAATCAGCGAAGATATACCGATGATGGATCGCATCCTCTACCCATCTACACTGCAGTCAGACACGAGATCCCCCTGGCAGAACAATGGAACGCAAAGGATGCCATAGCCGCAGAGGCGCAAGCACGGAAGGAAGCCTGGTTTCAATGGTTCGAGTAGGTATGTTTGCCACATGTACATTCTCCATGTACTTACATCGATTAGGTTCACTCCCTATGAATTCTGGTGTGAAGAATTAGGTGCCGGCATTCCTACCTGGGCCATCGGCCGTAAATTCGAAAACGGACGAACCGTCTGGCGAAACAACGGGCTCGCCCTCCCTGAAATCCGCGTCCCCCTCATGATGGGCATCTGGGGCAGCGCATTTTGCGCCACTCTATCGCACTACTACACCGAAATCCGCCCCGTTGTAAAAGGCCTTGTCGGTCTTGGTGGCCTCGACGCTATGATATCAGAGCGCGAAGACGATCTCGTAAAACTGCACCCCATCGACCCTGCCGCAATCCCAAACTTCGCATTAGGCATGCGGGATTTCCTGCCCTCTACATGCCCCGAGAGCATCTTCCAGGTGGAAAACTTCCAATTAATGGACGCGGGCATGAGCAACAACCTGCCCATCTATCCACTCCTCCGGCCCGGCCGAAACGTCGACATCCTCATCGCATTCGACGCGAGTTCCGACGTGCGAACCGACAACTGGCTCAAAGTCGCCGACGGGTACGCACGTCAGCGTGGCATAAAAGGGTGGCCTGTTGGCGCCGGCTGGCCACGCAGCGACGAAACCATGAAGGAGATACAAGAGGATCTGGACAAAGCGCAGGCGGACACGGAACAACAAGCCCGAGACAAGATAAAAGAAGCACAGGATCGAGATGAACAGGCGTCCAGGAGAGAGAAGAAGAAGGCCAAAGGATTGGGGTTCTGCAATATATGGGTCGGCTCTACGGAAGAGCGGACGCGTGAGGGGGACGAAGAGCCGGAATCCAAGACGGTGGAGGAGGACTGGGAGCTGATGAAACCCGATGCCGGAATCACCGTCATATACTTCCCCTTCCTGGCCAATCCAAAGGTCGAGGGCGTGGATCCCAAAACGTCGGATTTCATGTCCACGTGGAACTTTGTCTACACGCCCCAACAGATCGACTCGGTCGTCCATCTTGCCCGGACCAATTTCCAAGAGGGCGCCGATAGGACCAAGATGACCGTCAGGGCCGTGTATGAGCGCAAGAAGAAGCTGAGAGAGGCCAAGGAGAAGGAGACGAGGGAGCAGACGAGGAGGTTCAAGATGAGGGAGGGGAGGTATGCGGGGGATCACTTTAGTTGAAAGCCGGGATAGGGGTAAGGAGGGAGAGGGGCGGCGGGTTTGTCCATTTGGCTCAGGTTGCATTATACCCTCCCCATATACATATATATATATATATCTGATTATCCTTTGTTCTTTAGTAAGAGTGCTCGTGGATACAGTTTGTAGTCCAAGTTTCCAAGGGATGAGTGCTCAAAAGGTACAGTACGTCTCGATCTGATTATCATTTATGCATGTGAGAAAAAAGGAAGAACTAACTGGAGTCGACACGCCCTGTTTCCGTAACCTGTCCGATTACGATTAATAATAATGCCGTGTAGGTACAGGTTTCGACGAAGCATGCGTGTAAAATGTAGAAATCCACCGACAGATGAGGACGGTATCGCAAAAGAAGACAAGTGAAGGATATTGTTTTCATTTCGACCCGGCCGGATCAATCGAATCGAACGAATCGAAAGGAAGGCAAGGAAAACCGTCGTCTATAGTGAATCATAAAGATCGTGAACGAACACCGTGGTAATACCTCCTATCTAGTCGCATCCTGTATTCCTAGTAACCGCCGCCTTGAGCGTTAAGCACCCTTTTTAGACCTCTTTTTAGACTTCCTTGTTGGGCACGCCTCCAGGCAGTGTAGCGACCTTCTCTTGGAACAATTTCTCCGCGCCCTGCCACACGGGCGTACTGTCCCTATCCTTCAGGGTGATCAGACTTGGCAACAGCGCGGAGCTGAAAGCCTCACTCGACTCCCTCGGCAAACACGACGGCAAGTGATCGATGGAAATGACGCTCAACCGCGGCCCATCGCCCTCGACATCTACCGCGACCGTTGGCTTATCAAACGTAGTGTTGATGTCGTAAATGGGAATCGGGTTATGAGGATTCGTAGTATCGCAGCTAACATCGCAGACGACGCTAAGCTTGCGTCCAGGCGTCTTGAGGCTCTCGCGGCTCACAAAGGGAGGGATCGGTTGTGAGAGGTATATGCAGTTGACGAAAATGTCCGACTGGACAATCTCGGGATATGGGCCAGGGCGCTCCTTGGTCTCAGCGAGATCCCACTTCTTGATTTCGGGGCAGCCGATCTTCTCGAGGAGATCGACGGCACCGGAGCCGCAACGGCCGAGGGCACCTAGGACGAGAGACGTGGGCTTGCGGCCGGAGACTTTGGCGCCTGCTGCGACGTCTTCCTTGAGCTGGGCAATCATCTCGCTCTCGTTGTTGTAGAAACCGCGGCCGTCTGTGAAGGTCTCGAGACCGGGGAGGGGTTCGCCGTTGGGGTGGGTGAGCTGCCATGCCCATGTCTACAATCAAGTCAGTCTCGTAGCTTGGATGATGATTTGCCCCGAGTGACCTCACCTTAACAGCCAGCGCAGCTCCAGCGAATCCAGCATGATATCCAAATGCCGCGACCCTCCTCCCTGTACTATCCTGCAGAAACTCGAGGTCGTACAGAGTTCCACCGCCACGGGGAAAGCGTCCAAGGACCTGTTCCCATCCACCCTGCTGCTTGTAGCAATGTGCGAAGTGCACAAACGTGTGCTTGAGGGGCGTATCAGCTTCGGGAAGCTCCTTCAGTCCGATGATGATGCGATCGGTGGGTGCAGATTCCCATGATCCCTACGACATTTGAAAGAATATTGTCAGCGTAGTTCTAAAGAGTAATGGGAGGAAAGAGGGTGGGTGGGGTGCACCTCATCAACAAGCGTAGCCCCCGCCTTCTCAAACTCGTCGTCTTTGAAGATGCGCGCAAAATTAGGATCCTTGGAGCTCTTCTCCACCAAAACAGGATACCCAGCATCCAACAACTTCTTCGCAGTCGTAGGTGTCAAACAAGACCTATGCTCGAGGTTCTTAGCCTCAGCGCGCGCGTGCAGAGTGGGGAAGGCCATGATTGCAATCGGGGGAAAGCAAGAGGCTCTGGTAGGTCAATTGAAGCGTGTGGAAAGTTTCTGGACGATGGGGAGGCGTATCATCCAATTGGAAAGAGACGAGATGTTCGAGATATGATGCGGGGGTAGACGGCGCGATGCAAATGTGTCACTCAAATTCAAAATGCTGCCATGACTCCATCGCTTTTTCTGCCGGCATCGGCGGGCGGTGAGCCGATAGTATAGCCATCTCTGATTGGGTTCGGAATATGCACGGACTAGAGGAGTCGGATAGACAACCATCTTCGGAATAAATTAATTGCATAATTAATTAGTTCCGGAGCAACGAGAATACTTTGGTCATGTCATGAAGGAAATGAACCATACTCTAGTAGCTCAGAGCCAACATGACCCCGCTCTCTACAAGTTTCATCCTTCCGCCATATATATGTAGAAGTCGTGATGATATGCTGCCTATTCCATGGCATTATTCCCTCTACTCACCATCGGATTTGGGAACAAGAGGCTCCACGTTCCAGATCGCCTCGGCATACTCATCGATACACCTGTCACTGGAGAAGAAGCCCATTCTCGCGACCGAAGTGATCATCTTTGTGGTCCACTCCTCCGTGTTCTTGAAGCTCTCGTCAATAAGCGTCTGCGTATCAACGTATGACGCAAAGTCATCCGAGACGAGGTAGTAATCGCCATGTTCGATGATGCCATTGAGAAGAGCGGAGAAGGACTCCTTGTCACCGAATGTGCCCGAGGAGATGGAGTCAAAGACAGCTGAGAGTTGAGGATCGAGCTCATACTTTTCGTACAAATGAGCATGGCGGAGGTCTTCAACGTCCTCTGCGAGGTTGCCGAAGAGGAAGATATTCTGCTCGCCAATCTCACGAGTGATTTCAATCTGTGGTAGACGAGTCAGAATAATCAAAAGCTGGGAAGGGGTGTACTAACGTTGGCACCATCGCAGGTTCCGATGATGAGGCCACCGTTCAAAACGAACTTCATGTTACTCGTTCCACTGGCCTCGGTTCCAGCCGTGGAAATGTGCTCGCTGATGTCGCTGGCAGGGCAGATGATCTCGGCCTTGCTGACGTTGTAGTCCTCCAAGAAGATGACTTTGAGAAGATCTCCAACATCCTTGTCGTTGTTCACGACCTTGCCGACTTGGTTGATGAGATGAATGATTGTCTTTGCCATCCAGTATCCAGGCGCAGCCTTGCCACCAAAGATGGACACTCGAGGTGCGAGCTTCTTCCGGTCTTCGGCAGACATCTTCTTGATCTCTAGATAACGGTGGATGACACCGAAGATGTTGAGCTGCTGGCGCTTATACTCGTGCATACGCTTGACCTGGATGTCGAACAGCGCAGCTGGGTTCACTGTGACCTCGTTGTGCTCTTGGATATGTTTTGCGAGTCTGACCTTGTTGGCGTACTTGATCTCGCGGAACTCCTTTCGGAACTCCTTGTCGTCAACAAACTCCTCGAGCTTGGAGAGCAGAGTGAGATCCTTGAGGAAGCCGAAACCACCAAGTTTCGAGGCAATGAGCTCCGACAACCTTGGGTTGGCCTGGTGCAGCCATCTTCGGGGAGTGATGCCGTTGGTGACGTTTGTGAACTTGTCGGGGCCGAAGATCTTGACAAAGTCCTTGAAGATGGTCGTCTTGATCAGGTCGGAGTGGAGTTCGGCCACTCCGTTAACCTTGTGAGAACCGATCAGGGCAAGGTAGGCCATGCGGACCATCTTGGGCTGTGACTCCTCAATGATGGATACGCGGCCAAGAATGTCTCGCTCCTTGGGGAAATTCCGCTCGACGAATTGTAGGAATTGAAAGTTGATTTCATAGATGATCTGCAAGTGGCGGGGGAGAAGATGCTGCATAAGCGGGACGGACCACTTCTCCAGAGCTTCGGGCAGAACGGTGTGGTTGGTGTATCCAAAGGTCTTGGAGACGACTGCGTAGAGTTAGCATCCCGCAATGTACACCACGTAGGTAAACGTACTGCTCCAAGCATCATCCCACTCCAGTCCCTCAATGTCGACCAATATCCTCTGAAGCTCGGGAATGGCAAGGGTCGGGTGAGTATCATTGAGCTGGATAGCGACTTGGTTGGGGAAGTCCTTCCAAGCGCGTTTGGTCTTTTTGAAGCGACGAACGATATCGTATAGAGACGCGGCGCACCAGAAGTACTGCTGCTTCAGCCGAAGCTCCTTGCCACGCTCCAAGCTAGCAACTGTTAGCTAATGACATCTTGTATATGGCTAGATTGGTCCACGTACTTGTCGTTGGGGTACAGCACAGCCGAGATGGTCTCGGCACGCTGCTGATCCGCAACCGAGCTTTCGTACTCGCCCGAGTTGAATTTCTGGAAGTCAAACTCTCCACTTGCGGCTTTGCTGCCCCAAAGTCGGAGGTTGTTGCAGGTAGGGGTCTTGTATCCAGGAACTGCACCGCTTAGCAAACATGTCAATGACAAAGCTGGAATAGGAGCACTCACTCGGCACATCAAAAGCAACAGCCTTGACGATCTCGCCACCCTCCCAAGAGACGTGCTGCTTGCCCTCGTCGTCCTGCCAGTGGTTGATAGATCCATAGAACTGGACATCCACGTTGATATCGTGTCTCTGGAACTCCCACGGGTTGAAGTCGAGCCAATAGTCGGGCACCTCGACTTGGTATCCGTCCACGATCTCCTGCTTGAAGATTCCGTACCTGTATCGTAGACCGTATCCCCAGGCTGGGTAGTTGAGAGAAGCGAGGGAGTCAAGGAAGCAGGCTGCTAGACGTCCGAGACCGCCGTTTCCAAGGGCGGCATCGTGTTCTTGGGAAATGATGTCCTCCATTCGGAAACCGAGATCGGAGAGACCCTCTGTAAACGTGTTAGAAAGACCAGTAATTCGTCAAAACAGCGATGATTACACTCACTTGCAGCGACATCCTTCTGCTCAACGTTGAGCATAGCATTGTCCAGAGCTCGGCCCATCAAGAACTCGAGAGAGAGATCTACACCGTATTACAACTATTAGCTTCTACCCCACCATGCAGATGGATAAAATTCCCGGACCCACTCACAATATACCCTCTTCTGATCGGCAAACGTCTGAGTCTGCTGCGTCTTGTTCCAGTCCAGGACCAGTCTGTCCCTGAAGGCGAGGGCAGTTCCAGCATATGCAGCGCCCTCATCGCAATTGTACAGCGAACGGGCGAGGGTCGTCTCGATGTGTCGGACAGCTTCCTTCTCGAAGTCCTCTGGGGTGGAGAAGGGTTTGGGAGTCTGGGATGCAGTCAATACCGGAACCCCCGCAGCAGGGCGGCAATGTTCCCCAGTGAGCTTGGTAGGGTAATTTATGAAAGAGGATTGAACTCACAAACTTCTTCCAGGCGGCACGCTGGGGCTCTGGAATGCTGGCCTCGACGTTACTGATCTCGCCGGGGCCAAAGCCGGTCACGGTCCTCTTGTGTTTGGGCCTGGTGAAGTTGGCGGGCCCCACAGGCCCCTTCAGATCTGCGAGCGGGGCACTCGACGAGGGCCGACGCTCGCGCCTAGGTAACGACGTGGTCATTCTGAGAATGTCAATTGCAGCAAAGCGAGAATTGCTAAGAGAGTGACGGTTGGACAAGGGCGAAGGCGGGGTTTGAGGGTCGAATTGTGAACGAGGCAAGGAGATAACGACCAGAAGCGGGACCCGACGGGAGGGCAATGAGGTCTTATATATATAGCTGTAAGCTAGGGTGGTGAAGGTAACGACAAGCTGTTTACTGGATCGAGTACCGTGACGAGACGAGAACTGGACAGGATTGGATCAGGAGATGTGGCGACTGAAATAAAGACGCGCGGGGGTGGTGGGGGGGAGATCAACAACGCGGAGTTGTATATGTAAGGGTGATAATGGGGAAGACAGCTGCTAGTAGGCCAACAACTGTTGAGCTTCCCTATGCAGCTTTGATGCACAATTACACCATCGCGCCTGCCTTGGGTCAAGGACGTGACTGGCTATCCAAGCCTGCATCAATTCGTCTGGAGCATTAGTATATGAGTATAACAAGTACTGGCCATGTTGCCTCCATATATATTATATATATATATATATATACAAGTACAAAGGTAAAGATGATTAATATAGGTAATTACAAAGGTAATACTGTTGCGTGGTGGGGGTTGGAGTGACATGGGATAAATAATGGAAGCGTGGCTGCGGTGGCTTGGAGCTGTCCGCATCGGGCCACTTCCGACTTGTTGCAAACCTGCCCAGGTGGAACCACCAGATGACCAGCCAGACGCGCACGTCTTATTGATTAATTAACTTGCCCAGGCATGCATCAATCACTGACAAGTACCAGTGTACTACACATATCGAACTCGTGACAAAGAAGAAAAAGAAGAAAAAGTAGATACGTATGCTATGAATTTACACTACGAACATGGCGGAGGCTCCGAACCATCCGGAGGGGTATCTTATCAACGCACTCTAGCTTATTTCTCGTATGCTCCTCGACCCCAGGCAAGCCTACCATACGGTCATCTCATCAAACACATTAAATCGAGAAAGAATAACTCCGTAGAAAGGAAGAAAAGAAAAGAAAGGAAGAAAAAGGAAGAAGAAGGACTCCCTGTACGCCCACGTCTCACAACCACCCGAAGCAATGCTAAACAGAAATGCGAGAGATATATGAGAGGGGGTATTATAGCGATACCAGGACAACGCCGAATTCATGGCAGCAAAGCTGCTTTACGTATGCTCAAGGACGTTCAAGGGAAACATCATGGACTCGGCTCGGGCGTCTGCATGCCATGAACCCACGTAGCAGCACCCCGCATCTTGAGCGACAGCTTCGGCCTCTTCTCCTTCTCTTCAAAGGCACCACTCTCCTGCCGAGCAAGGCCCGTGGCATTCGCCCTCAAACCGGCCAGCATCCTCTGCACCATCTTGTCTGTAATCCGGAAAAGACCATAATCGACATCTTTCAGTATACACGTCTTGGCTGACTCGAGCTCCCAGGTCGTGAACATGGCGGCGCCCTCGACGCTCGCCCAATGCGCAGTCGACCGTGGTTGATCCTCGAGCCAACCGTGTGCTAGACTGAGGGCTGCGAGGATTACGACTTCAGGTCGGACGGGAGGCTGTCGTTGGAGTTTTGCGAAAAGCGGGACATATCTGAATGGTGTAGGCGTGCATGGGAGGCTTGCAGTCCTGAATGAGGCAGCAAAGCGGTGAGACAATGCATCCAGGATGCAAGCGGTGAAGGCGAGCATCTCGATTGGTAAGTTTGCCCGGAAGAGAAAATCGGCGACGATGGGCATTGACGGTGCTTGTGTGGAGACGTTGGATGGTATGAGCTTGGACAAATACGTGGCGTGAGCTGTCAAGTGGTTAGTATGGATGTCATGTCCACGTCCAAAACCAAGAGCGTAACCAGCACAGGGTCGGAGACGATACAAAGGTAATACAGAACAAGAAAGCCAATCGCACCAACGACAACAACGGTCGGAAAATAAAAATAGAAAAATAAAAAGGACAGACGACAATACTGTAATGAGGAATGAGGCCGAGCAGGAGAAACGGTAGTGCATAAATCATCCCCATAATTCCTTGGCAGGGATACCCTGCATCACTCGGGTCTTCATCGTGCGTGCCCATGCAAACGAGCACGTGATATCAAAACTGCAAACATGGAAACATGGCAACATTGAACCTCGGAGAATACTAACCTTCCAGTTCAGGGGTCTCTGCCTCTGTCGAATCGACCTTTTGTTGTACAGCCGGTATAGATACCGTCTTGGCTGGTGGAGGTGTCGGTAGGCTGGATAGCGGAACGTAACTGGCAAAATACAGTTCCAGTTCTTCCTCGGACATGTCGTCGACATGGACGTCGCTGACGGCGGAGAGCGTGGGGGAGAGATGCAATGTCTTTCTCATGGTGACCCGAGTATGATGCAGGTAGAGTTGTTGTTGGGGTGTTGGTGGTGGTGGTGGTGGTGGTGGTGGATGGAGTTGTAGTGATGGATGGAGTTGTAGTAATGGATGGAGTTGTAGTGATGGATGGAGTTGTAGTAATGGATGGAGTTGTAGTGATGGATGGAGCTGTACTAATGTAGTCGACTGTTGATTCCCCGCCCCAGCTTTCATTCGTTGATGGCCGTGATGGTCTCGAGTCGTGGGCGTTTGGGTTGGGTAGTGGGAAAGAAAAAAAAAACTTTTGAAGCCACAGTCGCAAACCAAAGGTATTTAGAAATAGCCTTCTCTTCACCGACCTTCAACTCTTCTCTCGTGAATGTCAAAGCACACAGCAAGCAGTGGAAACAGAAAACGCCAGGACAGGAGAAGAGAGAAGAGAGAAGAGAAAAGAGAAGAAGAAAAAGAAAGGCATGTCCAACTGGGGCATCCAACGGCCTATATACATGGACACATACGCAGGTCCCCCTCTCTCGCACTCACTCACAGACCACACAGGGTCCTCTCGTTTACGGTCTGGATGAAGCGCGGCTGACGTGCTCGCATTTGGCGGCCACGGTCACCTCATGCTATGCGGTATGCGGCTAGCTCCTTCCCTGTGCACCCGATAGCGGTAACCTTTTTTGCCGTGCCACCACAGAGCGGACCACCTCGGCAACCACCAACTACCTAATATTAGTATGTACTATGTACTGTACATACTTGTATGTATACTGTATGAAGAACAATAATTAATAGTGCACCACCAAACACTCACCAAACACGACGAGGAATTGTCAAAACTCTGACAGAATCTTCCAGTCGGTCGCCCAGACTGTGGCAGACTTTTTGCTGTACATACCTAATATATACCAGCACTTTTGAAGCCAAGACCTCGGATAGAACACACACACACACACACATATCTGCTTCAATATTCCAAATATCATGGCAATATCGCCACCTCCGCGGACAATCAATCTACGTACTAATTTTAATCTACCAGCTTCCCCAGATTCAATCTGGACCCTCCCTCTGAAAAGCAATTAAACTCTGAAGATGCAGCTGTCGGTGTTGCCACTGACGAAGGAGAGGTGTGAGTAACAAGCTCTTCACGACAATCTTTGTCCTCGTGCTCGTCAGCCACACATGTCCTTCTTCCTCTAACAGCAGGTACACGCATATACGCCCAGCCCTTGCACCCGTCAACACATTCTCTCTGTAATATGTCATGTCTCTCTCTCTCCTCCCCATACATACTGTACGTGCATATCTCAATCACACACCTTTTTTACACTACAGTCAATCAGCGTGCACCCGCTGGAAGCCATTCCCAAACCATCGTAGGTAGGTAGGTAGGTAGGTAGGTAGGTAGAAGCACCCCATCACTCACCGCCACACGCCCCGTCCGTCGTGATTATCGTCGTACAGTACAGTATCCAACCGCATTCAGCATGCTCCACCCGTACCAAGTCTGTAGATCGATGCGAGTACCATGGGTATCTCTCGAGTACATATTATTATTGTAACAGCACGGGGTGGTGGGGAACATGACAAGGTGATGGCGTAGATATGTAGATATTAGTGGACGTGGCTTGTGAAGGAGAGGGGTAATACAAAGTAAATAACAACGCATCGACGTGGACGTGGACGACATTGACGTCGATATCGATATCGATGTATGTAATAAATAATCAGATATATTAACTACTAGTAGGTGAAAATTACTTACTCACTCACCACGAGTCAGCCCTAAAACATTCAATCCTACCCTTGTATATTACCAGTAGAGTAATAACTATGTACACATGTTACATATTACATGACAAGCTAATAACTTGACCCACCCACCCACTGATTCCAGACTTTTCCCACTCGAAACCACCCACACTCCAAAAACGTTCCCCTTTTCCATCCCACATGTAATTAATTCCCTCAGACCAACCAGACTCGCGCCTCCCCCCCCCCCCCCCCCCGACTCGTGTGGCACGGCGAACACGCTGTTCTCTCGCGGCGCGGTCAACGGGAACCCTGAAGCGGCCCCCACTCGTAAGTATCAGAGATCCACCGCCAGGGCATACATAATGTACATACATGTTTTGTATCCACAAGACCAACAATTGATTATCAAACTATGTACATAGGTACATACGACGTATGTATATGCATGAGACGATTTCTTCCCTTCTCTTCCAGAAGCCGCACTAGATACGCGGGGTGTTATCACTAATTATCATTACTAGCTTATTCCATCCTGTTCTATCCTATTCCATTCGCATTCTTGCACGGTGCGACAATTAATTATCGCCAATCAATCAATCAATCAATCAATACAGTAAATACCCCGAGGCACATCATCATGACAGTACAGTACATTGCATGTATATGTACAGTACATACTACATATACTAATACCGTACATACATACATACATACATACATACATACATACATACATACATACATACATATATACATACATACATACATACATAGACATAATCATATTGGCGGCGGCGGCGGTGGCGGCACCACCACATGCACCGGCAAGGCGAGCGCTCAAGTATTCACTCAATCCATCTTGGGCCCGTTTTTCTCGCACCCCGCCCGCATAGATCAGGGCTTACTTTTACAATATCCTAGGTAGGATGGATATGTACATGTACATACATATGTTGTACATAGTCATACATATACATACATGCATATGCAACATGCCGGGGGG
>MU005765.1:1004853-1016742 GCA_010093715.1 Pleomassaria siparia CBS 279.74 | reverse complement strand
GGGGAAGGAGAAGAAGAAGAAGAAGGGAAAGAAAAAAAAAAGCAAAAAGTATTCGAGAACATACAATATTTGGGTGAGGCTGAAGAATTGTTTCTTTCCGCAGAGAGAAAATATATTATTCAAAGACACACAAACAAGGGCGAATGCTCACCCGACCTGACCTGCATGGAGCACATCATATCTCAACATCCAGCTCTCAGCTCAACTCAACTCAACTCAGCTCAGCTCAGCTCAGCTCAGCTCAGCAAAGCCAAGCCAAGCCAAGCTCAACGGGACAATTCTACGCCGCACTGCATCGCCCTGCCCTACCCAGCCCTGCCTGCGCGCATCGTCATGTTCAAATACATACCACCGCTACATCCAATTCCCTCACTCATGCATCCTTCATCACACATCAGTAGCCAAAATTCATCAAAGTGCGAGCCCATCATATTATTATGTGTCTTAGAGATCAAGAGTCGAATACCGAAATAAGAAAAAAGAAAGAAATATTGAGAGAAAAGTGCTACACTACTACTACGCAAGTCCGGCGTCCCACATATCCATAGTCCAGTACAGTCCCCATCATAACTTTTCGCCGCCGCCGCCATCCTTATTTGCTCTATTGCTACCCCTTCCAAAACCCATGCTCGACCCCAGCCTGTATCCAGTTGAATAAACTTCAGCAAAGTCATAATTGGGATATCGTCTGCCTATCCAGCACGTGAGAGCTGTCATATCGTACTACTACCACATCGCCATCCGTCTCAAGTCGGATCAAGTCTCGTAGACCCCAGACTCTAATCTCTCACCCACAGACGGTTCAAGCCGTTATCAGCCCTGGTGCCTCCAACATCGGTCTTGTCTGCTGTTCTAGTCGGAGATGGGGTTATTGTCCGGGTTGTGAGGGCATTTACTGCCCCTTTTTAGGCACAGCGCTCTGCTGTCCACCGACATACCGGCGGATATCAGTCGCTTCAGCGGCCTGGCCAACGACAGACTTGAACGTAGTCCAGACCTGGCGAGCGACCGGGGGCGTGCTCTGGTTTGCGAGTTGAGCATCGATGCGGGAAGTCAGCTGAGTGATGGCTCCCTGCACAAAGGTGCTCTGAGCAGCGCGGGCGCGGAAGAAGACGGTGTAGACGATGATGAGGATCCACGAGCCCTTCTGGAAGAGGAGAGCAGAGCCGAGAACACGGAACCAGAGAGCAATCTCGAGAATGGCGACGAGGGTCATGCTGCTGTCATAGTACTCCTTGACGAACTTTCCAATACTCTCCGACGCTGCTGACGATCCCGGCTTAGCGCCGGGTGCCGTGGCAGCGGGCGTGGGCTGGATGGTGGGGAGTAGGTTGGAGCGCACATAAGTTGCGACGTGGAAGACCGAGTAGACAGCAAAGGGAAGTACGGCGAGAGGAATCTGGCGGGAGAAGAGCCAGACCAATGCCATGACTGCGGGCGGGGTAAGCCGATGTTGCTATTGAGGAGTAGGCAGGCTGCTGCCAGAGTGGGGTAACTTACTGAGGTATTGAACATTCTCATCTGTTGCCAATGTGAGAATGCTGCCCTGTTTTCCTGACCTCATGCGGGCGCGGTACGCCTTGTATACCACGATGCCGTATGTGACCGTGGCAGACACAAAGGCCACGCGATAAGAGAAAGCAGCCCATCTCGAGGCTGAGTTGAAGGTGATGTATGACAAGCTGTACCGGAGGGTAGCGAGGAGGAGGAAGACGTGTCCGCCAAACCACGCAAATTGGAGAGTCTGGGCGAGAGCGGCGAGGCGCTGGCCCAGAGGCAGCGTTGATGCCGGTGGAGGGGCCATGGTGGAGTTATGAATTGAGTTGTTGAGGATTGATGGGTGTTGTGTGTGAACTTTGAGAACGTCAGCGGGGGTTTGTTTGTTAATATGTGTACAATTGATCCAATGCACGCGTAGAAGAGCGGGTGAGGTCGTAGGAGTCGTCAGGCTGTGCAGGTTGGTGGTGGGCGCAATGTGTCCAGAAGACGCAGGTGCGGTAGGCTGGGCCTCACACACAACTGTACGAGTAATCCGTCCACGGCAGCCCTACACAGTATGACGCCGAAGCGCGCAACAGGTCGAGCTCGACTTCACCTGGGGAGGACGCGGGGAGAAGAATTGGCGCAAGGGAGAATACGTACGATTGAAAAGGTGTGTATGTAGTGATGGTCTGGGAGGGAGTGGGAATGGCGGGGGAGGGCCAGTCTTTGTAGGTAGGTGGGTCTTTCCAAGGGCAGGCAGGGAAACCAGAAATTCAAACTATGGATAGTGACGAAATGCCTTCAGTTCTTCGCTCCGTCACGCTAATTAGCGCGTAGCACACGCCGAATGACGACCTGTCTCAAGCGGCCACCCTGACGATCACTTGTCAGCAGCCGCCATCAACGCCGCCATCAACCATGC
This sequence comes from Pleomassaria siparia CBS 279.74, assembly GCA_010093715.1. Taxonomy (NCBI): domain Eukaryota; kingdom Fungi; phylum Ascomycota; class Dothideomycetes; order Pleosporales; family Pleomassariaceae; genus Pleomassaria; species Pleomassaria siparia. The sequence continues at coordinate 1,014,338 of MU005765.1, read as the reverse complement.
CATCAACCATGCCATGTTGTAATAAAGTCGTCTTTCACTGTCACACAAACACACACCAATGATATATATACTCCATCATTCACTGCAATCGCGGTCACGCCATCACTACCAAACTCCCACAAATGAAACCAACTTCACTACTATGGATACTCTGTAGAATACACCAATAAAGCCATATGCACCATACCACTCCGCTCAAAGATACTACAGCTACTCATCTACCACATATAATAGAAAGTAGTTGAACAAAAAGAAAAGAAGAAAAAAAAAAAGGGAAGGAGCGCAATGCTGCTGGTATCAATCAACAACCGAAGCATCTAAACCAATAAGAAAAGGAGACCGCTCGACCGCGTGCACCAGCCCCGAACCGCACGCACCACCATGTATTACCCATTGTCGACACCACCCAGCGATATCGTCAAGCGGCATCGTATTAAATCAGGTCTGTAAAAGGGGTAAGGGGAGAAGAGAGAAGACGCTTTTCCGGTGTCGTCCACCACGGGACAAGTGAGGGCACCATCCGGTCACATCATCGTCGACTTTTAACGGAGTGAAAATCCCTTCCTCTTGGTCTCCTTCTCCACGGGCCGTCCCTGTTCGATTCGCGTCTTCTTCTCTTCGAGCTCCGATCGCTGTCTGTCTAGCTGCTCCTTCATTTCTCGGTGGCGGGCGTACAACTCCTCTTCGCTCTGTCGTAGCTTGCTCTCCTTCTCGGCTACCTTTTGCTGGAACACCATCTTCATTTCCATCTCCATCTTCTGGAGTTTGGCCTCGTGGAGCGAGCGCTCCTCCTCCTGCTTGACGGCAGGGTTGACCTCCTTGAACACGCTGGAATCTTGCTGCACGCCCATGGCTGCGAGCTTGTCCGAGCGGTAGTTTTCATACAGGAAGTTGTTGGTGTTCTCCTTGAGCTCCTCCATGTGGGTACGGATGAGCATCTGGCGGAGCTTGACAAAGTCGCAGTGCTCCTCATTGTCCACCTCAATCACACCCCACGGGTAGCGGCGTCCACGAACCTTGCGTCCGTCGGCCGTCGCCACCTCGGAATTGGCACCAACAACGGCGAAAGGCACCTTGGACATGATCTCGTTGTTCTCAGCAATGGTCTCGTCATCATCGAGTTCGTAGCGAGGACCCTCGAATATTTGGATCTGGTGGTGGGCAATGTCTGCGAGGATCTAGAAAAGTAGTTAGCAATCAGTCATTCGTCTCTACTCAAATTGCACATACCCTGTGTTTGAACGCAGTGATTTCTTCGTCAGTCAGGGTGTCGGACTTGGCAATGACGGGAATGAGGTTGACCTTGGTGTGCAATTTACGCATCACCTCGACGTCCAGGGGCTTCAGGGAGTGGCCAGTGGGCTGAATGAAGAAGACGACGGCGTGGATGCGATTGTCCACAATGTTCATACGGTTGACCTTGTTCTCTGCGTCGAGGTAGGCATCAAATCGCTGCTCGATGTTCTTGACAATGGGATCCCACGATTCATCATTGTTGATGAAATCGCCGAAACCGGGCGTGTCAACGACTGTCAACCGCAGACGGACACCGTTTTCCTCAATATCAGCGCTGATAGATTGTATCGAGACCGTCTTTTGCAAGTCGAGGCTCGGGGGCTTGCGTTCCTTGGGAGGGTACAGCGAGGTGTTGAAGAGCGTGTTCACGAGGGTAGATTTGCCGAGTCCAGACTCGCCTGAGGGTTATTAGACATGTCCCAACGTTTGCATGGCCCTGAGGTCGATACGTACCAACTACCATGACATTGAAGTTGAAACCCTTGCGCACACTCTTGCGGTGCCACTGGTTGGGCAGGTTCGCGAATCCAACATATCCGGTCAACTTTCTGCGAACAATGTTCCGCATATCGCTCGCAGCCTGAGCTGCGGCTTTGGGGTTACTGGACGAAACGGTCTGAGGGACTGGAGCTTCTCCATTAGCCGCGCCATAATTTGTCTCGTCGTAGGGCGATCCGTTGGAGACCGCGGGGGGCGATGGTGACGCACTCATAGTATCAATGGGGGATGCGCCGTTGGAAGCTGTAGTCATAGTTAGCAGGTGTGCACACGGGGTCTCGCTTGTTGAGGGCGGCGAGAACAGCATCGCAGCGTCTGCAAGGGAGCCAGCCGGCCTGCCTCGACACAATACAATACTACTGTGTGTGTGTATGTGTGTGCGTGCAGATTCTCGGCGGCCTCGCAGACTCGAACAATGATGGGCCAGAAAGTTGTCTTTTTGGAGGGGGTGGTGCTCCTTACCCATGGCGTTTGAAGAAGCGCAGACGGTAGTTGGATAGCCTTCAAGGGAGGGACTCCTAAGCAACAAAAAGCAAAGTCAGTGCGATGTCATTCAGCTGGCTGTTGGCGATTGCGGATGATGTTAAACAATATGGGGATGCGACAGGAGCAGGAGCCAAACGTGGAGAAGGGTGAAACGAGGCGAGAGCTTGGGGAGGCGGCGTACCGGTGAGTTAGCTAGATATGCTTTCTGCGAGTGATGAATGCACTCAAGCAATGGACAATGGATGGGAGGGGAGTCGGTGGACGTCGGTGGTGGACGAGAATGGCGTTGTGGTGGAGCGGAGGCTGCGACGTTGGCGTTGGGTGAGGAAGGCGGTAGGTAGGGTACGCTTCGAAACTTGTGGAAAGGGGTCCGCGCAAGGCGTCGAGCAACGTTCAGGAAATACGCGCTAGGCCAAAAAATCCCCGCAATAATTACAATATTTGACCTGGCAGCGCGTGGAGTGAGTGAGTGATTGAGTGAGTGAGTGAATGAGTGACAACAACAACAACAACAACAACAACAAAGAGTGCAGAAGACAACAGGGCAGAAGATGGAAAAAAAGTATTGAGATTGCAATTGGAAAGCTCTGTGGTGCAGGAAGTTGCAAGCCTGACCGTCGTGGATGCTTTGTGCTTTGTGCTTTGTGCTTTGTGCTGCAGTCGCGTATTAATTATTATGATGATTATTACATGTATGTATTACCGTTCCTTGGTCCCAAAGGGGGTGACATCACGTGCCCTTCCCAAGGTTCAAATGTTACCTCGTAATTAGTTGATTAAATAAATTTCCCAACCCTGGGCATGATCAACACACAACCGCTCCGCATCCAATTTCGAGCATTGCAGTGTGACTGATAAAAAGGTACTGTTATACCTCTAGGCTCTACCGTGCTACCTTGACACACCCCACGCCATGGACAACTTCAGCCAGCAACATTCAGCCGCCGTCATGGAAAAACGCACCCGACCACACCGGCTACATCCAACAGCATCGTGCCACGTCTACCTACCTAATACAGCATCCAAGCCCACCGCCCATCAGTATTCAATCTTTTCCCGCCTAAAGTATGAAACATATAAGGGTATTTGCCAAAAAGCACTCCCAACTCCTAGACCAAAAACAAAAACAAAAAACAAAAACAAAACATTGGATCACGACAGGCCCGCCAACGTGGACCCCAATTGAGTCTTGTCGTACTTGACGTACTTGCCCTTTCCTTTATCGATCTCGTGGTACCGATCCCAGAATCTACCATAGAGAGGCTCCAATATAGTCTGCACCTCTCTGCCGAGCAGTGTCCGCACCTCACGCTCCATCTTGAACCCTTTGTGCTTGGCCACAAGTTCATCGAAGCTCATGTTGAAGTTTTTGAACTTCTCCTTGATGGCATCCTTGTCCTTTGAACTGAGACCCTTGACAATAGCCGTTGAGTCTGCCGTTGCCGCCCCGCCAGAGTGTGGGCGTCCGCTGCGATTGGTGTATTGCACATCCAGAAGACACGCCGATGGCTCGCGCCATGCATCCAGGTATGCAGAGGAAGCCCTCTTTTTCCATGCCTCAAGCTTGCCAGCATAGCCTGCCATAAGAGGTCCCAAATCTGATGTCCTGATCAACTTATCCACAATGAAGATGTTGTTCGCAAGGAACACGCCTTGGAGGTTCTTGCCCTTCAGTAAGAAGGATGACCGTCTCTCCAAAGCCATTAGCAACGCTTCGATCGTGTCCGAGGCGTACGAAGCAAAGAGCTTCTGACCGTCCGCGCCCACATCAGGCAGGGATACGGTAGAGGCGGCAGCTGGGGTTGTGGACCATCCACCGTCGCCGAGAGACGTCAGAATAGACGAGAGCGGATCGAGGTAACTGGTCATGTTCTGCAGTCGCGTCATCGTCTCCGTGGTTACCGGGACTTGTGCCCCGTCCGCGGGTAGAGCGACCAATGTCTGCACTCTAGTGCGAGTGTCTTCCATAAGCTTGCCCAAGGATGCCTTACAAGTCTCTCGAATCGGCTTCAGGGAGTCGTAGATGGGGCGCTTTAGCTCTCCTGTATCCTTCTCCATTTGCATGGATAGCTTCGACACTATGCCGATGATTTCATATCCCAAAAAGCAGTCCGTCGTGAGGTTCTTTTGAATGTATCCGTTCAACTCGCGCAACGTCTTGTTGAATTCCGTGAGCGATGACTGGCAGGTAGCAGTGAAAACGAGGCCACATTCCTCCTGGGGGAATATAAAAGACAAATTCGTATATTCGGCGATGAACAGGCCTTCCATTCCTTTCGCGTAGTACCCGATTCCATTTGTACCTGGTGCATAGACTGCGCCTTCGGTCATTTTCTTGGTTGTATTTATCGAGGCTGCCGCGAGGGTCCGTAGCGACTTGGTAAGATACTCTCCTCGTATCTCGGCATATATCTTATGGGTGGGGGCCTCGCGGGCGTCTGGGGACAGTTGTGCGAAGGAAGTGGACATGTGTGAACAGATGGAGCGCAAGGTGCTTATTTTCTCGTCCGTGAAGACTGGAAATGGGTTGTCTGTGCAGGGAAAAGGGTACAAGTTAGCATCTCATTCTTCAACCCAGGGAAGATCGGACGAGGTGCTGGCTTACTTTTAGCCACATATTCCAGAGGCTCGACTGTCTTTCCATTTCCTTCCCTGAGAAGATCGCGGAACACTTGCTCCAGTTGTTTGTTTCCAAATGTCAATAGATTGCTGAGGTCGTTCACGACTTGCTGATTCGAACGCAGGTTGGTCTGTCTGAGTTTCGAGAGGGACATTGTGGTGCGCTGGAGAGACCCGACGTAGTCCTGAAGATTGCTATTCCTAGGCCTTTTGATATGTCAGAAAGATATTGGTCGAGCGAGTAGCGAACATACCCAGCTTTGATGATGCGCTCCTCCCTGCTGGTCTCATCTAACGGAGCCCGCACGCGGTCGATTGCGTCGATGATTCGGACAATGTCTAGCAGTTGTTTGTCAGCCATCAAACGTCTCACATGTTGTTGGAAAGGCGAGTACATACTAGCATTCGTAACCTGGAGTCTCTGCGTGTTGCCATAGATGGGACCGATGGCTTCCTGCACCGTCTTCCCGCTGGTCTCCAGCCTGTTGAGCGAGCCCTGGATCTTTTTGGTGAGGCTCTTCATCTTCTCCATGTTTGCAAAGAGCACCTCCACCTCGGCGCTCTCCTCTGCATACGCCCCTTTGCGAGGAGCGACCATGGTGCCTGCCGGAGCGAGCTCTCCGGAGCTCTAGGACGTGGCGATTGTTGTCGCGCAGGGTAGGATCAGGCTGGAGTATTTAACAAAGTAGGATAGCAATACACAGTAGTATAGAAGAAACCAAGACGGTCTCCGGCCTGCCCGGAGGACAATTGCGCGTGGGGCTTGGAGATGTTAAGGATACCGTGGGGAAACTTGTGAGCTATTCTTAGGAGGTGCGTAGACAGCCTACGACGTATGACGAGCAGGGGGCGCGTTAGAGATCTGTCAAACCACTCCAGTGTTTCTCCAACGCTCAAATATCGCATAGCATTGAATAAGCTCGTCTTGACATGGACGTAACAACTCTATGCGACGTCACGAAAGCGACACGTCGAGCGCATTCTGCATTCACAGATTGAAGAGGATCAAATTTATTCCGGAGCCGAGCTCGCCGTCTCGGTTTTCAGGTTCGCGACTTATTAATTATCGCAATGACTAATGAAGAACGAGAGCAACACGACGTACAGTAGTACAGTACGTACAGTACACAATCGGCTTTTATGAGAGTTTGAACACTTTCACTTAAGCTAGCCACAAATAAATATAATACAAAAGGTACGTACCATGGTTAGCTTTCACACTTTGCTACGATCAACCCTGTCACTGATTCTGCACAGCCTTAATCTCATGTCTTCGATCCACTTTCCCTTGTCTCATCTATCCACTTTCTTCCATTGCAGTGATACCTTACCATTCCCTCGGTCCTATGTCTAAACGTCTTCTCTCGTCTATCCGCAGGCCTCCTCACTCATGTCCTGGCCATGTTTCGATAGAAACCGTTTCGTCCTGTTTTTTGAGTAGAGCGAAGAAGACGAGGTTCTTGCACAGCATCTGTACCTCGAACGAGGGGTTTGTTCCTGAGGTTGATTGGAGTAAAACAAATTTGTTCTATATATAGCCCTTTTTTTTTATCCAAATCAAGCAGACGGACCTGATTGATAGTACTATGGCGAGATGGGCAATATCAAAACTACGTAGTTGGAATGGGGTAGACGGAGAGCGGATGTTTTCCCCTTTACAGTATGCTGGCTGCATCGTGAGGACAAGGGTGATAAACGATCCCACATCAAGCCCTACATTTGAGCTCGCGTGGCCTCCCAATACGGGCGGGCGTACATGGTGTAGTTGCATCTTCTTGCATCTTCTTGCATCTTCTTGCATCTTCTTATGGTAGTTGAGGAGGGGGGATGACCTGTTCTTCGGCATGATTCAATTGTTGTTGCATCAGGTACGGGGTCATCTATGGCCTTGTGAGTCTCGGAGCGTGTTCGTCCGAACTCTCAGTTGCTCTTTGCAACGTTCTATGAGGAGGACAGTCTGGCGACTGATTACCGCCTGCGCGACATGGAATATCGAATACGCCATGTTGCATTTGGCAACCTACCGTTCTAAGTCATGTGCTCCCCGCTCTACTACTCCTCCCCCTCCCTCTTTGTGTCACAAGAAACTTTGGCGTTTTGCGTACACGCGTAGGTGTATAGATGCTAGATGCAGATGCGCACCAGACTTTCTGTTGTACCCGCGTCGTTCCCCAGTTTACCTGTATTCAGCCATCTGGGCAGCATGAATACGAGGTACCGCAACCACAATTGTGTCCCAGGACCGGGGTTGATATTGAACCTCCTCACCCTCCGTTCTTTGACACCATGGAGTGCCGGATTTGTGAGCTCCATTTTGAGAATATGGTGGGGGGTGGGTAGAATGTATTTGAGTTGGCCTTTTTTTCATCCAGAGGGTGCTAGGCTTCTTAATGCAGCATCTGGGTATATCTACTTCACACTCTTCCCCTCATCTCATCTTTATATGCCAGTGGCCGTGTATCCTATCCCTCAAAATGCTCCGCCTTTGTTTGTTCCCACTGCTCCTTCTCCCCTGCACTCTCGCAGTTAATTTTGCATGGGAGAACATCCAACTCGATCCATCCGAAAGCTTAATCTACCCAGCTATCCGTTTTGCAGATCCATCTCCTTCGCGTCCTACTCCACCATGCAAGACCATCCCTGGCGATCTTGATTGGCCGAGCGAAGAAGAATGGGTGCGCTTCAACGATACACTCGGTGGCGTATTATTGAAGCCGAGACCGCTGGCCGCAGTGTGCTATGCCGGATCAGCATACGATGGTGAGAAATGTGATGAGGTTACGAGGGGCTGGGGGAGTACAAAATTGCAGTATGTTTATATTCTCCCCTATCATCAAAACTCTCAAGTCTTCAGCGTTTAGTTCCAGGGCTTAGGGATGACAGTGAGTGAGGGCTGATCAGGTAGTTCCGACGACCCAACATCGACCATGTCCCAATGGGCGTCGGGAAACGCTTGTGTACCCACATCAGACCCAAACTCGACTTGCACACAAGGTGGGTATCCCGCCTATGTCGTTAAAGCGACGAATGTGCGACATGTCCAGCTCGCGGTGAACTTTGCACGAAATATGAAGATTCGATTAGTGGTCAAGTACGTGTTTCCGGTCTCATATAATAATACGTGTTCTAGTGTAGAGAGGAAAAGGAATGATAAAAGAAGCGGGAATGTGATGTCCATAGGGGTGGCTGACATGTCTCTATAGGACATCAGGCCATGACCCCAACGGCAAATCCATCGGCGGGTACTCTCTCTCCATCTGGACATACTCCCTCAGATCCCTTACCTACTTTCCTACCTACACTTCCATCTCCCCTTCCTACAGCGGCCAGGCCGTCGCTCTTGGAGCTGGCATTCGGGCTGCCGATGGCTCGGTCGCAATGTCTCAGTACAACTTCACGATGTCGATAGCCGGGGGCAGCACTGTCGGCCTATCTGGGGGATACATGCAGGGAGGTGGCCATAGCATTTACACGAGTTATTTCGGATTGATTGCTGATCATGTACTGAGTATCCAGGCAGTGCTTGCGAATGGTGATTTTGTCACATTAGATGGAGAGACCGGAAAGGATTTGTTTTGGGCTTTCAGGGGCGGTGGAGGAGGTGTGTATCATGATCCTGTTCTACCTTCGATCTTCTCCCCATGAGTGCGCCAGGATACGGGGTTGAGCGTTGGCCTTGATATGTACTGACCAAATATCCAGGAACATTCGGCGTCATAACCTCCATGGTGGTCAAAGTCTTCCCAAGAACTTCTATCGCATCGAGCAGTATCACATTCTCGACTCTGCCATCTCGAGATTCGATCACGGGGCTCTCAGTCGAAACCTTTTGGGCGGGCGTGAAAGCGTATTTTGGGTATTGCATCGCAATCTGCGATGCTGGTGGTATTGGGTACACACAGCCTCTTTTCCCTTCTCGGAGCCCAGCGCGATCTTCTCCCCCTTTATTGCTCCTCGAGATCGGACGCAAGCTGACGAGAAGAACTGGACATTAGGTACAATTTCATCCGCCACGCCACTTCTGGGAACAACACGGGTTTGACTTTCACGACATCGATCTCGTTGCCAAATTACACACGACAGGAATCACAATCCTTTACCCGGCCTCTTCTAGTCAGCCTCTCAAATCTTGGTATCCCCGTCACTGTACCCCCCGCACAACGCCTCGCCAATCATGACACTCAGGATGAGACCTCTGTAATGTTTTCTCGCTCCTTGAACTCCGACGAGCATAATGCTCCTGGTCTTCATCCCCGCGCCGTCGGCGACATCGTCTCTCAAACCCTCATCGCCAGTCGTTTCTTCCCCCGCTCTTCTCACTCCACTCCCGAGGCTCTCACTACCATGACGGATGCCATTCGCTCCCTTGTCGAAGAAGGCGGCTACACTTTCCACGGCATCAACCACAACCCGAACACGGAGGTCAGTGGAAACCCGGATAATGCTGTGAATCCGGCTTTCAGAAATGCGATTCTACATGCGCAGGGGTATGAGGGGAACTTGCACTGGGATGGGAAGGATGTCGTAGGGGGGAGAGGCGCTTGGGGAGCGAGGCATACGAGGTTGCAAGAGTATATGCAGAAGGT
>MU005765.1:907220-1004828 GCA_010093715.1 Pleomassaria siparia CBS 279.74 | reverse complement strand
CCCCCCATCATTTATCACCTTTTCTTGTCCTCTCCACCTCCTCTCCTACTTTGCTCCAATTATGCCTCCTCTATTCACATCTCCCCTACACAGTGGCGCGACGTAACCCCTGGTTCCGGCTCCTACATCAACGAAGGCGACGCACAAGATCCCTCGTGGAAATCTGCCTTCTTCGGTTCCAACTATGAACGCTTGTTAGCAATCAAGAAGAAGCATGATCCATGGGGTGTGTTCTGGGCGATTGGCGCCGTCGGATATGATGAGTGGGTCATGCAGGATATCAGTGGAGAGAAGGAAGAAGGAGAGATGGTCATGCAGGATGGGAGGTTGTGCAGGGCCGGGACGTGAGAGTTTGTATGGAGTGTGGTAGATCTTTCCCAAGCTTGTCCCTGGAATAGATAGGAGTCAGATGGGCAATCACTTCAACTTCACATGGGAGAATCATTGGGTATATAGTAGCAGCATTACATTGGATAATCATTGGTATCAAGGGGAAGGAGATATTGCATCTCATTCTATCCCGTCGCAAAATATACACAATTCGCCCGCCCGCTGTATCCAGTTCGCAGCCGATAGATACCCACCACACAAAAGGAGCGGTGATGGTGATGGCCACCATACATAGCGGGGAATTATAAACCCAGCCAAAAGGACTGCATCATAGATACAATAGCCAATGGCCACAATAGCAACCCAGGTGAAATGAAAAAAAAAGGGTGACGGTAAGGGGAATTATTGAGGGGTACGGTTTAGTGTCCTCCTCGTCCTCCTCCAAAGAGTTGATTGATTGATTGATTGATTGATTGATTGGTTGGTTGGTTGGTTGGTTGGTTGGTTGGATGGATGAATGGTCGGTCAGTCGGTCGCTGTAGCCTGGACTATAGATGGATAATCTCCATCAATAGCCCCATATCGGTGCCTGGAAAACAACGGTCAGCATCTATCCATCATAGTCAACATCTCACTCCCCTGATCATCATCATCATCACATACACACACACACACACCAACTCACCACATTCAGATAGCAGCATATCTGGCACACAACACCTTGGTATCGTACAGCTTCCCCGTCGTCCTCTCGAGCTCATCAGCGACGAAGATCCAGAAATTGCGGTCGATGGTGTCGACGGCCTGGACCAGCAACTCGGTCTTGTCCGCCTTTTCCAGCTCCGCACATTCCTCGGCAAGCACGCTCTTCTTGCGGATGTTACCCACGAGTTCCTTCTCCATGTCCCCGCGGCCACGCTTCCTGCTCGCGCCCATGTTGAGACCACCCGGTCCGCCGACTGCGCCTGAAGTCGCGGATACGCTGTCGCCGCCGCCCATCAGGGCTGTGTTCGGGTAGTGGTGCGGATGGCGGAGGTACATGTAGTCCTTTGGGTCGAAGCCGACTTCGCCGTTTGCGGCGGCGATGCGCGGCGCGTTGCGTACGAAGCGAGAGTACACCGAGGGCTGTGTCATGGTCGGGGGCTCGCCGCGCTTGAGGCGCTCTTCGTTGAGGTGGTTGGCGATGGCGGTCCATTCCATCTGGTGGGTCTGGCGGAGCGTCTTGATGAGCTGGTTCTCTGGGTCGTCTTCGACGCGCCTCTTGGGGTTCTTGGGAGGAAACCCGCCGCCGAGGTTGCTGGGGAGTGTGGCCTTGAGTTGACGCGCGCGGAGAAGCCCGTCGCCGTTGTAGGCCAGCTTGGTGTTTGATGAGGATGTGCATGAGGCGTCATCGAGCACCGGAGCCGGCGATGGAGAGCGAGATGTCATTGGGACGAAGAGAGGCGATTCGGGGATCTTGGTGTCTATGATGGTGTCAGTGGGTATAAGGATGGAGAGATGTGTGGGCGAGCTGGAAACTTACCTTGCTCGTTGGCCTTGCCTTTGCCCTTGACGGTGCCTTCACTCACAACTGAGCCGTCGGCATCCACGTCACCACCCAGTGTGGGGGCCAGCATGAGCTGGCAGCGGTTTGGCAGTCTCGGGTTCATACTCTACAGCAGGTGGTGAGTATGGTGATACAGGTAATGGTGCTGAGCAAAGTGCGCGTGAGGTGGTAAGTGAGAGAGGAGGAAGAAGTTGGCATATATATGCGATGACGGAGGAGACGAACCGAGCCTCCGGTGACGTCGCGAGGGCTCAAACGGAGCTCGAAAGCCGCAGGTCACTCTTTTTTTCTTTCTTTCTTGGAGACCTATCAGAATCTAGAGTCTGAGCGGTGAGCAATTGGAGACGACTCTGCAAGAGTGTACAGTATACGCCAGCCGTACTTTTACCAAGTTCATGCAATTGCTTGAAAGGGCGATGTCGACGGTGTGGGGATTTGGGGATAGTATGATCAGTGGAAGTGAGTATGTGGCATGTCAGTGGCTGTTTGTGAGCGAATCTAGACGACTATCGAGAATACGAGTCGGGAAAGAATCGGGACAGGAAAATATCACATTTTTTAGTACGAGACGAAAGACTTGGAAAAGGAAACGAGTATGCAAATAGATAAAGAGCGCGAAAGCGTATAGATTTATAGAGAATTAGTGCACGACTTCGCAAAAGTAAGAGATTCCCCCTCCCCTATAACATCGCAGAAGATGCCATACAGAGCACCTCTGTAATCTACAGCTACTACAATGCACAGCATAACTCCTGCTATGAAGCGACCTGCATACAACAAAACTCAAACAAAAAAACAGGTAATACTTCTTAAGAAACAGCAAAAGAGTTCCCGATATCTATACCTTAGATAAGGAGTTAGATATCTTGCGACACTTCCAAATAAAAGCTTCCTCTCAACATCTTGACTTTCATCATCTCCTCCATTAGCTCTGGACATTAGGGAAGACATGCGCATGAGAGCATGTACCAGGCAAAAACGAACGGACTGGATCGAGAACTGATCTCGTCTCAACAGAGGAGGGGGATATGCATCATCATCCTTGAGGTCGGCGGAGGATATAGAGATAATCGAGTATATGAGACTATTAACAGATCGTTCTCTACAAAACCGAGACGAGAGAGAGAAAGAAGACACAAAAGAACAACGGAGTAAAAAAAAAGCAGTCATGCCAGAAGAAAGAATAGAAGGTTTAACAAAGTAAGAATACGAACATGTTTCGTACTCTTACTTAATGTATGATGTATGATGTCTGATATCTGATGTCTGATGTCGAAACGAAACAAATCCGCAAACAGAGGACCCAAATTGTAATTAGTAATTACCTCGATTAGATACTCACCTTCATCCCCATCTCCTACAAGTCTTAGGTTATAGACCCCTGGGAGGAGAACCCCCCCCCCCCCAAAAAAAAAAGATCAACAAATGTTTGGGTTTGAACGCATGCAAACGCTGCGATGCCTCTCTTGATGTAGCCTTCTTCGTTGCGATTTTGCCGATTTATCCTCGTGCGCACGCGAGATCTGCACTTTTCCTCTGTCGTGTTTGATAGTATACAGGTCTCTTAACAAACGAATGGACCAGAGCCAATGTAAATAGATGGGGCGATGTCGAACACCTTTTTAGGGTGAGTGGACGGTTTGATAGATGGGGCGTTGTATCAATATTTGAAGCGAGTCTAGGTCTAGACCTACTTAGCAATATTAGCGTATACATACACGACCCCCTACATAACGTGTGTAAGGGTATTGATAGCGAGCCCTCAACACTGTTCTACTCTTTCGGCCTGGTAGACAATTAGTTGATATGTGTATATGCGAGTCTGAGCTGATCCAGAGATGGCCTGCTCGATTCGTTTTATATACACGTCGTTACTTGGTGCACGTTATTTCCAAACATCCAAGGCTGCCTGAGGGCACTGTCTTGTGGACGGATTGTGAATATTTTGACACTTTCCTACGATTCCTCTTTCTTGAGACTACTTTGTACCACCCATCATATTTCTACCCAGGAAACGGGTACGTGGCTGGACTCTTGTACCCGTTTGTCCCCACTGCCCTCACTCCAAATATGACATTGTCTTTGCTCAACGGAAGTGTGACAGCGGTCACCTTCCCCACATCGACCGTGTGCGTCCAGAGTGATGCAGTGGTGGGCCTCCAAAGAACCTCATACCCAGCCAAATCCGAGTCATTACTCGGATTCCACTTCAATCTGCAGTCGTTGTCGAGCGCCGTAGTATCCAAGGTGACGTTTCGCACCTGACCAGGGGCCTGTGACAGTGACCATAGCGTTGCGAGGTTGACCTTGCCGACGCGGGCGGTGTACTCAAAGTCCACAAACTCAATCAGGTCACCGTATTGGGTCCCGTTCTCGACATGCACATCTTGATGCTGATGTGCGAAGTTCTCATTGGGTTCCGTGTAGCGGATGGCCGAGTATCCCGCAGCGAGAAACGACGAGTGGTCACCGCCCCTTAGGAAGCGGTCTAAGCGGTAGATGATAGCGATGTTCATTTCAGTGGCATCGTTTGCAGCAACCTCGCTTGAGAATCGGGCTAGCTCTCTCGCGGGAGAGTCGTTTTCACCGCCGATTTGCAACCGGCGGGCTGCTACTGTAGTTGACTCGGTTAGGGGAGGTCCTTGGGCGAAGGCTCGGATCGTGAAGAGGTCTCGTTGTCCGCGATCGCCTGTAGACGAGCCGACGATGTCATTGTTGAGCATCGCTTCCACGTTCGTGCTCGAGTTCTTCAGGGTCTGGGCGAGGAAGGCTGAGCCATAGAGGCCTTGCTCTTCTCCAGCGACTGCGCCGAGAATGATGGTGGCTTTTGGTTGCCTCGTTGCTAATACTCGTGCGAGTTCCATGACCACTATCACTGTTAGATATCGGCATACATTGAGAGCCAATGCAATGTATACTTACGCGCAGTTCCACTGGCATCGTCGTTGGCTCCAGGTGCGTCCGATGTATAGTCCAGCACATCCGTGACACGACTATCGTAATGTCCTGTCACAACATACACCCTCGACGGGTCCGTAGACCCTTTGATAGTTGCCAGCACATTCGAGATCTTAGTTGGAAAAGGGACCCGAGACGCAATCTGCTGAATGTATCCAGGGACCGTAATCGTCATCCGCCCCTCAGACTCCTCAGCATACGCTCGCATTTCCGCGGCGATCCAGTCTCTCGCTGCTCCAATACCCCGCTTGGTGTCGTTCTGTGTTGACAGTGTGTGGCGAGTACCGAAGGAGACCAGTTTCTCGATAATGGCCTCGATCCGTGCCGGGTCGATGTCATTCAGCATCTCTTTCAGTTCATCGTCGGGAGCTTGAGGTACGAGTTCTACGCCGACGTCGGATGGAGGCCATGCTGCATTCGCACAGCTAGTATAGCTGCTCGCATTCGCAGCTATCGGGGCCGGCAACTCTCGCGATAGTAATAAATCATTGGCACAAGCTGTTGTTAGCAGTAAGCCAAGGGGAAGAAGCGGCAAAAGCATGACGATATTCAGTTGAAGTATTAGAACAACATTGCGGAAGAAGAGCTAGTTATATATTCATTTGCTTCAACATGGCGAAGTAATGACGGAAAACACGGAATCGATACTTTCTACTGGGATCATTTGAGGCAGCTGCCGATACGAGTTAGAATCACAGATGGTTCCTGGCGACCCCACTTTCGCACTTGGTATCTCCGATTGGGTTTTCCCTGCCAGCGGCTCGGCAGCTATATCTACCATGTTGATGATAGCCGATAGCTGTTTACTCGATGCGACAGGTAGCCGAAGTCTTTAACGCTGTCGCCAATATCGTCGTTTGTGTGGATACGTGAAGGTTGTACTTGCGGAATCGTTATGCAATGAATGTCGGATTGTTGCACGAAGAGTTCGTTCTCTTTGTGATATCCCTTCGCAGGAGACATAATCGAGCGTGAAGGTCGAGAGCATCCATGTTCACGCTGCGAGATTAGCCCATACTGATGTCAGATGATATAGGGACGCGTATCTACAAAGTTCCGATGTCACTTTAATTTGATCAAGTGGACGATGAGATGGGATTGGATGGTGTTGACGATGCACGTTGACGATGACATGAGCCCGTCCAAAATTAAGGTTATCCACTAATCCGCAAATCGTTAGCCCACTTTGGCAATTCACCAAGCATGCCGGACTCACGATGATGCAAAGTGTCCCGACCAAAAGTTTGCGCCCACAAGGCTCCAGCAACGCACACCACCCAAATCACACCTCGTTTCCTTTTCCACCGCAACCGATTGCCTCCCCGCAAAACCACACCATCCTCCGCCAGACTGCTCACAAAACCACCATCGCGCGCCGTCTGCAAGCACACCCAGCATGGTTTGTCCATCCTATTCCCTACCATCACTCGCTCAACTTCCTCTTTACTAACTCCATGTTTGCCAGAACGTACTCTTCAACTCCGCGCTCCGGCAATCGACCTCCATCCGCAAGGACCTGGACTTATTCGCCGACTCCGCATCGCCATCGCCATCCCTCCAAGGCGCACTCAACGCATCCCTGACATCCTTCTCACGCACAATCGACGACTATGCTAAGCTCACCAAGCAAGAGCCCGTGCAAACAAAGCAGGAGAAGGCGCTCGAGCGGCTGAAAACGTTTAGGGCCGAGTTGGAGGAGTACAGGGCGAGTTTTAGAAGCATTAAAAGTGCGAACGAGGATCTGGTACGTTGTCTGGAGTTCGTGGAGGAGAACAAGGCAGTGGAATGGATGCTGGACCGAGGATTAGGCTGACATATGGAATAGCAAACAACGGCCGCCCGCACCGAGCTCCTCGGCCGGCGCCCACACCACGCAGCCACGCCCGAGAACCCATACGCCCAGACCCAGCCCCCCAGCACACCGTCGTACAACTCTCCCTTCGCGCCCTCTCAACCCGCCGACCCCAATGCGCCCTACCGTCCAAACCCGTACTCGTCAATCGGCAATCCCAATAACCCAAACGAAGACTACAGCCGCGAATCGCACGCCTTCCGCGAGAAGAACTTCTTTAATCAAACGAGTGATCAATTGGATGAGTTTCTGGATCGGGGGAGAGCGGTGTTGGGCGATCTGGGACAGCAGAGGGAGATGTTGAAGGGGACGCAGAGGAGAATTTACAGTGTGGCTAACACGCTGGGAATTAGCGGGGATACGATTCGGATGGTGGAGAGGAGGGCGAAGCAGGACAAATGGATCTTTTGGGCGGGCGTGATCATTTTCTTCTTGTTCTGTTGGTTGGTGATACATTATCTGAGGTAGGGTAGCGGAAGCTAGGAGATGAAGGGGGCTCTGTTCTCGTGAATTCTTGATAGCGGGTTTTTGAGAAGCATTGACTTGGCTGGCAAGCCCTTGCCTTTGAATATTCTGATGGGTTAGCGAGGCGTATGGTCGGTTTCAAGGTTCCAAGGCCTGGACATGGCAATCAATCACAAAACATTGACAAATCTACTCCCTACAGAGTCGTTGACCAAGTCCTAATCGTGATATCTCATGGGTGTTTTCCGTCTTCTATCCATACAGAGAAACGGGGGGGAGGGAAATTGACAGAAGCCGCATCCACATTGCTACGACATGTATAGTACTACGACATGTATAGTACAATTCGATTCCGATCCAATCTACATAATGATAGTAAAATATGTCTAGTGAACATGTTAGCAGAGTGAAGCGGCTTCGAAAACAAAGACTCTCGACTTTATCATTTACCGAGACGTCTGTGCACAAAACTTGACTGACTCGTGCGTGTAAAGAAAATATCCGACTCTTGTATATGACAAAGGTACCCCGATTACGACTCGAAGCGGGATACGGATTTGGAAGAGATATCGTCGTCGAGGCCGTGCCACAGAACCGGAACGCCAACTACCGCCACAGTTTGCCAATGTACTTACTCGTGCTATCGGAGAATGCTAAAAACTTGAAGATGTGACGGAGATCTGTAAGAAAAGGATCCTTATATCATCCCCATATGATACTCGAGGTTGTCTAACCGTGTTTCGACCACGTCCTGGCGCACAGCTACATTCTCGATCTCATTCTCCATATATCCGGTACTCAGCGCCCAATCCATAGAAGGGCTCGGAGAGGGCGGAAAGCCGTACTGATACGGGCTTGGGATCATGAGCTGGTTGTGTTGTGGTGGAAGAAGAAGCTGAGGGGGATAATTCATCTGTGGCGGCACGGTTTGTGCGCGTGGGATATCCATATATCTCAATCTCTTGTCTGCACTCCTCCCACGGCCTCGATATTGGCCAGCGGCCATGAGCATCATCTGTAGAGCTGCGGCGAGCTGTGCGTCATGGGTCCCAGAATTGTGATATGTGGAGTGAATCTTGTCTCGCTTTTCGGAGAGATACTGCAGACATCGGTAGACATCTGATCGTGATGCAAGGTCGGCAAGCTCGGCGATGGCAATCGTCCAGTCTCCTAGATGACTTGAGCGTTCACAGCTGAGGATGTCCCGCCGAAACTCGAGAAAGAACCTCACCAGAACTGAAGCTAGTTGATTGGACCCAGCCGTACGGGCAAAGACGGCAAAAACAAGGAAGTGGCTTCGGATCTGGGGAGTGCCATCTGGCCGTGCCCGAAATGTGTCTTGCATGAGCATCTTTTCGAGAAGATTAGGGATAGAGCGTGCAAAGCCCTGTGCAGCCGTGCTTTCTTTTCTCAGGAGGCCAAACAGAGTGTGAAGAATTCGAGCGATCTTTCTGATAGCGATACGGTGGCCAGTATTCACATACAAGGATTCAGATAAGATTGGAATGTTGATGATACCGAAAGAATCGAGATGATGAACCAATCTGGGAAAGAAGTGGTCGATCAAGCCCTGATGTACGTGGAAGATACCACGGCCTGTATCGACAACGACCATGTCGGACGTTGCGTTGTCGTAGGGGTCACTGTAATCGGGGAATGGGAAGTAATAATTTCCAAAATTTGCCCAGGGTGTCCAGGGTGTCATTGATGGTCTGTATCGAATTGAGCTTGGGATCGAGAAGTAGTGAATGATGTTGTTGGTGAAGGTACCAAAAGAACTGCCAATAACAGAACAAAGCTGAGGAGAAGGAATTCGTTTCCTCTTATTATATCTGTGCTTACTTTAGGCCCAAGGCATGATTGACCATTTGACCAACCTTTTGTGTCGCAGACAAATGTTTGCTAGCCAGAGGATGATCAGGCCGAGATACCACGCCACATGCTGTTCGTCGCTTGCTCTATAGCAAACAAGAACCACGTGGGAATTCCGTCGACCACTTACTTCACTTTGCGGAGCAGGTTATCGTTCCTGTGCCCTATTGCCTGATGAATCGAGACGGATGTCTTCCGGACCCTGCTTACCGCTACATTGCAGGTAGACTTGGTATCATTTTTGGTGATATGAGATGAGATGTTGGGCATCTGATCGTGTCTGTCTAAGCCACAGCCGGTCGTAGGCTGCCGTGGCAAGTCGTACTAGTGGCCTCCCCATTATGTCGTTCGAGAACAAATTACCTGTGGGTCGGATCCGTATCGAGACCCGGAATGCTCGTAATCGACACCTATATCGGGACATGACTTGGCGTCGTCGAGTTGGAAAGCTCAGTCTCTCATAGGCGTAGAGATGATGACAATGAGTCAATTGCACAGTTTGTTGGATCAGTTTGCCGGCTTGTGACCGTGGAACGAGAGCTGTACGGGACTGTCAATGGATTGCTTCAGCTAAGAAGCGGAGGAAAAGGCATCGATGTGGTTGTGATTGCCAGTGACAGTGACAGTGACAGTGGCAGTGACAGTGGCATTGTGAGGCGGTGAGAGGCAATACGAAAACGGAACTCTAGCATGTGAAGTGTTGAAGGGAGACGGGATGGAGTTGTGCGGGAGAAACACGCTGGCTCAACAAGGCAATTCGCGCTAATGGGAACGGGTTAGCGCGTTTCCTAGTGTCAACGAGGATAGGACTGCATCTGTATCACAACGCCCAAAGGAGACATGTACAGGATCGTATGACCTTTGACCCATATGTCGTATCTCATGAGTTGTCGTCCGAGTCCGGAGTTGCTGCGGGTTGTGGTCAGACACTGATGAGCAATAACGGTAGCAATCGGTTGTGAGAACCACGTCAATCAGTGCAACCAGCCAGTGGCTTGTGTCGCACTTTATGAATGTCGCACTTGATGAACTGGCAACATGCAGCAATACCTCAAGATGGCAAGGTATGGGAACAAGTCGATGATACTTTTAGACTTATATACGTGGCGGTGGAAGTAATATCCCGCACTCCATCTCTCAGTCCATCTCCCAGTCCATATCCCAGTCCATATCATTAAAATAGCAGTGATTAACAAAGTTGATGGTAAGAATTACGGACTCATCTTGTGTTGAGAAGCAACTATACAATTACACTAGTGATGCGCCTTCCTGATAGTAGACTAGCGCCCTTCAACACATCTCTCTCAGTCTATCTCTCTCAATGCATCTCTCTCGGTCCATCACCATTTCACCACCATCTCACCAGTCCAAACCACCCGCGCCTCTTTCTCCACCAGCAAGTATTGCCCCTGCTTTCCCCTTCTCCCCCAGCCCCCCCTCAAGATGACTGACACTAACGCCCTTCCTTCCCTTCAGACTGCTTGCCTTCAACTTCCTATCCAGCGCCTCAAATGGATCCTTCGTCTCGTCCTTCTTGATCGCCCACCTCTTCGTGCCTAAGAGGGCATCCAATTCTTCCACGCTCGGCAACTTAACATATACCCATCCGTCGTCCCTCGCCTCCACGGGGAACGTCGCGATATTTACAGTCTCGTCGTTGCCACACTTCCCTGCGTTGGGCCCGCCGAGCTCGTAGTTCCGCTTGTGGTACGGACATGAAATCCAGAGTTTATTGCTTGCCATGTCGTCGCCGATGAGTCCGTCTGAGAGGACAAAGGCGCGCTTGTGAGGGCACATTTGCTGCGTACAGTACCATTTGCCCTTTACCTTGAATATAGCGAGTTGCGTATCTCCTCTCTTTACCGCTCGCGAGTCGCCCGTGGGGATGTCTTTGAACACCTCGCATTTGACAAGCGGCTGCCATGAAAGTTCTGTCCACTGGTGATCCCGGAAGTTCTCGGTTACGGATTCCGTCGGCCAGTACGAGGGACGCTCTTGGCCGCGTTCCTTTGTTGGTTCGATGGTGTCGTTGATGTTCTCGGATGTGTTTGCAAATTGTGAGAAGAGGGCACGTCGCGCCGGGTTCTTGAGCACTTCTGTCCATTCGCAAAAGAAGGAGTCGACGAGTTGAGCCATCTGTTGTTCGAGATCGGCGCAGATACCCAGTTTGTCTTCAAGAATAACTTCTCGTAGGTACTTGATACCGCCAGGCAGGTTCTCGATCCATCGTGCCGTCCGCTGCAGTTTATCTGCCGTGCGAATGTAGAAAGAGAGATAACGATCCAGGATTGGGATCACATCGTCCGGAGGTACGTCTTTGGCGAGTAGTTCCGAATGTCTTGGTTTTGCACCACCGTTACCACCGACGAAGATGTTGAAGCCCTTTTCGCTAGCGATGAGACCGAAATCCTTGTTCTGCGCTTCAGCACACTCGCGTACACATCCTGATACGCCACCCTTGAACTTGTGCGGGCCCCGGATCGACTTGTATCGTTCCTCGAGACGGATCGCCATGCCAACACTGTCACCAATGCCGAAACGGCACCATGTCGTTCCTACGCATGACTTGACTGTTCGCAGGGACTTGGCGTATGCGTGGCCAGACTCCATGCCACCATCAATGAGTTCCTGCCAAATATCTGGCAAATCTTGTTTTCGCGCGCCGAACATGTCGATTCTTTGGCCACCGGTGATCTTGCAGTAGAGATTGTACTTCTTGGCGACGGTGCCGATGATGATGAGCTTCTCCGCCGTGATCTCACCCCCTGAGACGCGAGGAATGACGGAGAAAGTGCCGTTTCTTTGGATGTTACCCAGGAACCTGTCATTCGTATCTTGCAGGCCTCTCCGCGAATCGTCAAGGAGATGCTTGTTGAACAGAGACGAGACTATAGAACCGATTGTCGGTTTGCAGGCTTCGCAACCGGCCGAATCTGGTTCTTTTCCGCACTCCTTCATCACGTCGGAGAATTCTTTGAGTCCCTTGACGTACACGATGTTGAAGATATCCGCACGAGAGTATTCAAAGTGCGGGCAGAGATGGTTCTTGACTTCGTTGCCCATGAGTGTCATGGTCTTGTTGAAGACGGTTTGGACGAGAGGCATACAGCCACCGCATCCGGTTCCAGCTTTTGTGCACGACTTGACGTCTCCAATGCTCTTGCAAGTTCCGTCTTTTACGGCTTTTACCACGTCCCCTTTGGTGACATTGTGGCATGAGCAGATCTGAGTATCGTCGTCACTAAGTACTGATTAGTCAACTTCTCTGGTGCAGCTCGGGAGTGAAGACTTACAGATCACCTCCATCGTCATCCCCCTTGGATGTGCCAATAATCAGCTCACCAGGTGGCATCTCCAACATCTTCTGGTTTTTCACCATCGGCACCAACTTGACATAATCCTTCGTGTCGCCAATCATCATGCCGCCTAGAAGATACTTGCCGTCCATCGTAAACAGATACTTTTTATACACCTGTTGGAACGGATCTTTATACGTTAGCGCCTTGACAGGTGGCGGCGCAGGCCCATCTGTCAGACTCTTCACTTGATCTCTCCTCCCCTCTCCTTCTTTCCTCACTGCACCAGCTTTCGCGCGTCCAGGCATATCTTTCGGCCCATCTCTGTCGGCGAAGAAGTCGCCGAAACTGGCTACTTCGACGCCTAGCAACTTGAGCTTCGTGGAGAGGTCTGGGCGCTTGAATATCCGGTATGCGTGCGATTTGGCTTGTGTCAGATTGAAGGCGAGGACGTCGGCCATTTCGATGCCCGGTGCGATGAGTCCGAAGGTTTGGGATTCCCATGATGCACATTCGCCGATGGCGTAGATATCCAGGACGGAAGTCGAGAGATCGGGTTTCACGACGATGCCGCCGCCGCCGCGGTCGGCGCACTTTATGCCTGCTTGTCGGGCGAGCTCGTCGCGGGCTTTGATGCCGATCTACCCAGTTAGCATGCTTTTGGAATAACGATGGATGAAAAGAGCTTACGGCAAAGCATATACATGAACAATCCATGGTCTCTCCATCCTCAAATACGACGCCCTTGACAAAATTGCTCTCATCGGTGACAATCTTGCCCACCCTCTTACTCATAAGCACATCTAGTCCCAAACTTCTCACTTGCTCCACGACCATAGCACCGGCATCGCTATCTAATTGCCTGCTCAATACCCACCTGTTCCTCTCAATAAGTTTAACCTGTCCGAAATCCTCAAGATCCATCATTGCCTTGGCAGCTTCAAGACCCAGCAATCCGCCGCCGACCACGGCTCCTGTTGTGCCTTTCCGTGTAGATGCAAAGTCTATGAGCTTTTGCAGGTCATCGATGGTACGATATACAAAGACGCCTTTTGCATCGTGGCCGGGCGTGTGTCGCGGGAGGACGGCGTCGGAGCCAGTCGCCAAAACGAGGATATCGTAGGGGACGGTTGTGCCGGAGGACGTTTGGACAGTTTTGTTAGACGAATCGATGGATGTTACGAGGGTGTTGAGATGGTAGTTTAATGAGCCTTCGGGCATACTTGAGTACTGCGTTTAACGTCAGTGGTTGATTGCCGTTGGATATGCGATTCTTAGAAGAGTTTGGTGGAGACGGGGGGGGGGGGGGGGGGGGGGGGGGGGGGGGGGGGTGGGAGACATGCCCATTCTTTCGGATTTAGATATAGATTCTCTACCACGCGGTGTTGAAAGAACGATGTCAGGCCCACGCGGTTGTAGGCTAGATGTGGCTCTTCGCCGATTACTATCACGTCGTACTCCCTTCTCTTGATATCGAGTTTCATGAGCTTCTCGCTGTGCAAATAATCAGCACCCGTCCTCCTACTCCTCCTTCTCTCTTCCTCCATCATCTGACTCACATGAATGAAATTCCCACCATGCCCAACCCCACAACAACCACCCTCTTCCTCTTCCCATCTGCCGGCAACTCGTTGGGTATCTCCCCATTCAATTCCAGCTCTTCCACTTTCTCGGGCAATCTGTTTGCTTCGGCGTCGTTCCATTCCGCGTTGGACGTGTTGAGGCCCTTTGTCCCGCCAGCTGTGGACGGAGACGGAGACGGAGGGCTATAAGGCCCGCCGCTGGTGGGTTCTACACCTGGTGTTGGCACGGGAACAGGCTCCGTGGCGGACATGATTTGGTTTTGGTTTGCCGATCCAGCTCCTCTAATTTAATAGAGCTATCTATCTTTCTATCTATCTTGAAGACGAGATAGAGGTTCCGGGGAAGACCAAGACCCGCGATATATATCACGTAGAAGACGCGACTAGCGGCGTGGGAGAAAGAAGGAAAGAAAGAAAGAAAGCTTCGGTATAATAATATGCGACAGATGCGAGTATCTATCATGAGTAGAAAGGAAAGAGTAACAAATCACGACACCCCAGAACAGAACAGACCAGACCAGACCAGAACAGCTCCCCGATGATTTCACATGGGTTTTTCTTTTTTTGGGGGGGGGGGGAGGCTCCCCCCACTCGACCAATAGATGCCATCATCAAAGCTTCCCACAAAACCCAAACCTTGCTTGTTGCAGATATTAGATGGTGTGGTAGCCGTCGTCCAAACAAAACAAAACAAAAAAGGGTAATAATTATTAGTCGCACAACCACGACCACAACCAGAGCCACTATTATCTGTACTCGTGCATACAGTATGTATGTAGATAGATACATACACCCCTGCCTGCTGTGCTACCCAATCAAACACCTCCAATGCCTCACCCCAATCAATCAATCAATCAATCCATCAATTCGCCTACATATTCATTGTATAATCTACATACTTGCCGTAATATTAAAAAGGTGTTGAATTTATTAATAAACCCTGCGCGTTTCTATCCATATCTATCCATCTATCCATCTATCGGTATCGGTATAAATCCCAACTAACTTGCCCCGCGTGTACACGTCAACCGACCGTTGGAGAAGATCCCCGCGGCGCCGGAAATGCAACATTCATTCATTCATTTCATCGACGCCACGGCGCAGATACATACTTTGTATGTATGGAGCAGCCCCACCCCCCACCCCCCCACCTACAGGCCACAGGGCTGTGTATGCATACATACTCTGTACAGTATAGCCGCTAATCAATACCTTGAGGGCAAATCAACGCCTTGCACGGTTTTCTGATTGCGCGTGTCGCATGGCTTGTTGCTCCGGGGAGAAGGCGGGAGCGGCGACGGCGACGGCGGCGGGCAGGGAAGATAGATCTATGTGCCTAGTATGTAGGTATAGATAGATGCATGCATGCCACCCCCCTCCCCCGATAGATAAGAGATTTATTAGTGTTCGATGACGCCGAGAGCTGGAGGATTGGTGATGAGAGAGTGAAAGTGGACTGACTGACTGACTGACTGACTGACTGACTGACTGACTGACTGACTGACTGACTGACTGACTGACTGACTGACTGACTGGGCGGAGATGCGTTGTATTGTTTTTTGTTTTTTTTTTGTTTTGTTTCTCCGAGGTGCTTGTGTTGTGTTATTGAGGCGAGGGAAATAATTGATTGATAGGGTTTATTAGACTATTATCCATCTATATATATATATATATATATATATTTTTTGGCTCCGACTTGTACATTATTACATACATAGATGTGCCGACATGTACAGTACTGTACATTACATTACATGGATAGATTTATTAGCTAGCTAGCTGTAGGTATATGTATACTGTACTGTAGTAGGTACGCATGTATGTACATACATACGTACTTGTAACTGGTCGTATGTGGAACGAATAAAAGAAAATGGCACGGGCACGGGCACTAGGCACGGGCACGAGAAAGGAAATAATATTATAGTCCGTCTAATCATCATGTGGAAAGCGCTTGGTTTATTTTCCATCTAATATATATAATTAGGTATTATTCGAACCCCCCAAACAGATAGATGACGTGTCCACAAGAGTGAAGAACCTTTTTGATCCCAATCTAAAATATGGGCCGGCCTGTGATGATGATAATAATAATAATAATAATAATAATAATAATAATAATAATAATAATAATAATAAATGGATAGATGGATATCCCGACTTTGTGCCAAACTCAAAAGGATGATATAGATCACAACTCAGAAGAATAACAGATCCTCATCTGGCCAGCCCTGCGCTTTCAACGCCATATGCGCATTCTTCTCCAGTGCTCCGGGTCCACAGATGAGCACGAGGTTCTCACCCGGTTCGCCTCTCGCGCAATGTTCGAGTAACAATGGGCCGCCGATCCTTCCCCTCAAGCCTTGCCAGTCGTCCGGGCCCTGAGTGAGTGTGTACAGGAGCTTGCATCTATCCACGTTGTCTCGTGCAAAGCCATCGAGGTGCTCTTTGCACAGGATGTCCTCTACGAGACGGTTTCCGTCGACGACGACGCAAGTGGTCGGGTCCTCTTTGTCTTGCATGACAGCGCGGAGCACCTGGAAGATTGGCGTTATCCCCGAGCCGCCGCAGATCATGAAGAAGCGCTTCACCTTTCGTGTCTGGCCATTGATGGAGCATCGGCCTCGCCAAAGGTACTCGAACTTTCCAATCGGGCCCTTGAACTCGACCCAATGTCCGACGGGGATCGAGTCTAGCGCCTTGGTCATCTTCCCGCCCACACGCTCTTTGCTATCGTGGTAGACTTTGACGAGCACATCGCAGTACCCTTTCTGCGTAGTCTGCGATATTGGCGTGTAGCTGCGGATGATGGCTTCTCGGGTCACAGGATCACGCAGCCGAATCATGAGATGTTGGCCCGTGGGGAGACCTAGAGGTTGCTCATCGTGCTCGAGCTTGAATGTGAACACTCGTGTATCCCATGAGACGGCTACCTTTGCGTGCAGTAGAGTCTTGTTCCAGACGCGGGTGTCGAGGAAGACGGGACGGGGCTCGGTGGATTCGTTGATCGGTTCGCCTTGGGCGAGGATGCGCCGAGATGCTTCGTCCAAGGAGCCAATGTGATAGTCCAGCATCATCGCTTTGGCTGTCTCGCTATCTGTTCTCCTTTAGTGCGTGCCCTGCGAGAAAAAAGACGACTAAGAACTTACGGATTGCCATGAACTCATCGGTACTGTCCAATCCCGCGGCAGATGTGATACTTGTCGCTCCTCCTGGGTGTCCCTCGAGAAATGCAGTGCCATCGTATACCTCGCCGTTCACCACAAACCATGGCTTTGCAGCAGTGTCATGTTTCCGTAGCTCGTCAATTGTAATCTCCTTGTCGAGCCCGTCCTTGGTCATCTTGATCTCCTTCACTTCTTCAACCGCAACTGTTTCCATCTCTTGCCCTTCTACCCTCTCGCCCCATTGTCCGTTTGACAGATTACCTCCAGCCTTCTTGACTCTGTCCATCCAACCTCCAGGCATGAGCGCAGGTTGTGTTGGGTGTTCGAAACGCAGAACGCCGTTCTCCTTGTGAATAGCAATACGGAACCAAGGATTGTTCATCATACCCAATACCGACCAGTACATTTCCTTTGGCATGATATTCATACTCTCATCCATTGCCCTGACTACCACGTCTTTCGCCTCTCTGAGCTCAGCAACCGAAATCTCGAGATTCCAGAAACACCAGCAGAAACTCGTTTCTCGCCAATCCATATCGAGTCTCCCACCGAACAACTGCTTGTCTTCGTATTTGCGGTACTGATCTTCCGCGTATTCGATGTTGGCGAGTCGCCATGTTTTGCCTTGATCCATGGATACTTCTACTCTTGTTATTCGACGGCCGCCTCCGCTGTATGCGTATCCCCTCGTCATGTACATTGTTGGTGCGTCTGCGAGAACTAGTTGTTCGTCATGTGCGGGTTGAGCGGTTGCTGCATTGGGACTAAGATCGTAGATTGCGTACCGATCGTCTTTCCACCACGCTGGATTTCTGCTCGACTCGTCTGGATCCACCATTGTTCTGGTAAGATCAGCATCGGACTTCCAAAAAACCAAATCCCACCAAGTATACTACTTACGGAAGCACTCTGTTGTCATAGATGTGATACCAGTTGTCACTCGGTTCGGCGGTTAGAATGAGCTTCTTCAGCCACTTGACGCTTCGGCCGCCAATTTGACCAGGAATGACTGCCCGTAGCGGTTTTCCATGATCGGGCATTAGCGGCTCCCCATTCATTTTGTGAGCGAGCATAATGCCTCGATTGGGATCCATGACCCAGTTCAGCTTGACGGAGGTCCCGTAGTAACCATTCGGCTACCTTCAGTTAGCTTTACACACAACCGTGTTGCGAGCACCCACCAATTTGTCGGCACCCTCCATGCAAACGTATCTTGCCTTTCGCAAAGGCATCGCTCTCCGGATAACGTCGGCCATGATCACACCTGTGAAAAGCGCAGTGGAAACTCCGGCGGGACCCCAAGAAAAACCTTTGGACTTTCGTATCATGTTCTGCTCTTTTCTCCTGTTTCCCGCGCACACTAACGTGATTGGACATGTTACATTTTCATAGTCCGACAAGAGCTGCTTGAGTGTTATCCTGATAGGGTTTGCCACCATTCTAACCAACGATGTAAGTCTCGAGATGTCGGGAGATTCATAACCGGTACACGTACCCCTCGATACTAAACTCCCAATTGGGAACATTCTCGTCCTGAACATGGGGTACTGCTCCATGATTCCGCACATAGAAGAGCTCTGGGCTGGTGAGAAAACCCTCTTTAAACAAGGCAGTCAAAGGAGGTTCAACGTTGAAAGGATGTACCCCAGTGAGTCGAATAAGTCGGGCATCTCGTGGTACGTGTGAGTCGGGTGTTGCGTTATCGACGTCTAGTACCTGCTCTGGAAGGGTCGAGGGTGGCGGTAAGGTGAAGGTGAACAAGTCTTTTCCATAATCTGATATAGACCTTCCCTCTTCTCCGTCGACCACGGTTTCGGGAGGTGTAGGTGGTAGTACGGCACCCTCTTGGCTCATGTTCATCTTCTGTTGCTCCATGACGCTGCTCATACTGAATCAAGAAAGGCTACAGGCTTTTGATATAGGAACAGAAATACAGGGTATATGTCAAACAAAAGACAAAGTTTATGCAAATGCGACGTGATTCAAACGCTCCAGGTCACGAAGCGGTACGAAACGTGGTAAGGCGATTTATTCTCATGTCGTAGATGTCTGGACGCAACAATACTGAATGGCAAGAATGGTATCGCAGACAATCGTTCAGAGTTCTGCATCTCCGACTTGGGGTTCGTAATTTTTCTGACTACAGCAAGCCACTCGTCCTTGACCCGGAGAAAGCTGGCCAGACTGGGTGCAGGGGACGGGAGTGCTAATTACTCAAAAGCAGGCAAAATCGACCTGTGGGGGACTCAACATGGATCCGTCGATAATACGGACGACGCGATGATGGGAGCATCTCTCTGTGCATATGCACTCTTATCTCTCGCGAATTAGCGGCCTGTTTCGGGACTAGCGCCACGATGTTGACTGATGAGTGAGTGAACAAACCGGGAAGATTCTGGGTATCTATGCAGCTAGCAAATCGCATAGAATTGTACAAAGTATGCGTTCCAGACTGTGCAAATGTGGAGACGAGACGGGAAGTCTCCATCATACCCCTTGTATCTTGTTTAGTCGTCAAGAACATACAATATTAGTGGGTACAGCGGCCCTGACATCAAGTCATCTTCAGAGACAAGAAGCTTTGGAAGAACGATAGCCCCTCTGGTCGTATACGCATTGTTACTTCCTTTTGCTTCCTCATTAATTATGTTTTTTTCTTTTTCTCACATGTAAGGTGAACCCGACAATTGGGCACCGTCTCGTCAAACTTGCCCCAGGAGATGTGCAGCGACACCAGGATACTCGGTCAGAGTCGCAGAAGCGTGGACTTGTCACCCGCCACCTTCAAGTACTGTTATGGATTCGAATGAGAGGTGAGAGATAAGAATGGAGACTGGCATGGTTAACAGTCGGATGATTCGAGGTTCCGAGCTTGAACATCTCCGCGGCGGAAACACCAAACATTTTGGCTGAGATGGCATGACTAAGCCTATCACCAATGATCTGTGATGTTCTACACTCAAGGAAACGATGACAGCTACGACAGAAAACGGATGCCGTAACATCATGCCCATCCGCGTACCCTACGGAAACTCATTCAAATACCTGTTCCTCCCAAAATCGACTCCCTCCCCACCAACCCTCGACAAACGCGACCAACTAACCAAGTCGTCCGGCTTCATCCCGCTCCCCACACTTGATCAAACGTCTCAGTCTATGGAACGCTCTCTTAGCATCATTCAGTCCGACCTCCTCTTTCTCGCCATGCTCATTCAGCCAGTCAAACTGTCAGAAACTCGCATGTGGAATGCTTCTAGAAGCTGCACTCGTCTACCATTTTTAGATGCTCGGGTATTCTGGACCACGTTGGCTCCAACATCTCTTGGCAGGGAGGCGAGGAACAAAGGGGTCAAACACCAAAGCTTTGGCTTAGACGACGCTCTAGAACACAACACCTCAGAAGCGGACCCATAGGGTTGCTGGCTTAGCGTCCCGTGAACGACAATGAATGTTGACTACCTCATACAATGAAGGTGTTGTTGTGGTATTGATTGCATCTGGTATAGGCATTGCAATGTGGTATCGCGTTCTCAAATACAATAAGCTCATGCGTTCATCGGACAGATGCTTCATCGGACAGAGGCCCAACTTGAACTTGACTTGTCAGGCGTTTATGCACTGTTTCAACTTTATCTCGGATGCGATCCGCTGTCTTCTTCTTCGCAATGGCCTTGGTGAACCTGCCCTTCGCGCCATGCTTGAGTCTTGTAATCATGTCACCTGCCGTTCCCTTCGATATCATGTCGGTGGTTAGTTGATCATCCTTAGGCCGATCACTATTCAGGTACTTGATTTGTGCTTCAGATGCAGGAGC
Organism: Pleomassaria siparia CBS 279.74; assembly: GCA_010093715.1. Classification (NCBI taxonomy): domain Eukaryota; kingdom Fungi; phylum Ascomycota; class Dothideomycetes; order Pleosporales; family Pleomassariaceae; genus Pleomassaria; species Pleomassaria siparia. The sequence continues at coordinate 983,945 of MU005765.1, read as the reverse complement.
GTTGCGCCAGGACCGGCGTTTCTCGATCCAGAAACGCTGGAAAATCTCCGCGGCAAAGCTATCTGCGGCATGGACGATGTGTTCGAACGAGTCTGCATCGGCGATAACCCTAGGGACAGGAATGTTATAGTTGCTCTTCGAGTTGAATCCAACTTTCCGGTAGTATACGGCCGTGAAGCTGCCTTGCTGCTCCGTAGGTGGCTTAATAGTGAGGTAGTTGCCACTGTTAGTGGTCAATACAAATATGCCACCTCCAACACTGACCCAAGCAAACTCGCTGATTCTTCTTATGTACTGATCATCGGTAGAGTCTGCAATGAGGTCGTGGATGGAGTCGTAATCGGTAAACATAACGGAACCAGGGATATTCCTTGAAGCAATCTTCTTTTTGACCTCTGCAACTTCTGCCTCACGCTTGCTTTCTTTCTCCTTTCTCTCCTTCAGTTGTGTCATGGTTTCGGTGTCAGCATTCTCCACAATCTCATCCGGGTCTAGACCAAAGAGTGTTGGGGTGGATATGACTCCGGTACTCAAGGAGGCTACTAAATCAATGATATGGCAGTTCTCCTTCCCTTTGTGCAGTCGCATGCCTCTTCCTATCATTTGAACTAGCAAGTTGCGAGACTTAGTCGGCCGCGCTAAGACGACGCAGTCGATGTTGGGGATATCAGTCCCTTCCGTGAAAACTCCGCAATTGAGTAACACTGGAAATTCTCCATTCCTGAAAGCATCGACTCTTGCACTTCGAATTCTTTTTGGAGTATCTCCAGTCACAAACTGGGCTTCGATGCCATACTCCCGAAATTTCGAGGTTAGATTAGAGACGTGACTCAGATCTACACAAAAGACAAGTGTAGACTTTCGCTCTTTTGCACGAGCAAACCACGCTTTGACGACGATATCGTTAGTTTGGTTGGTATTGATGGCCTGAGACAGAGCGCCAGTTTGGAAGTCTCCACCAACACCGGAGCCTACTTTGGTTAGATCGGCTTTCATCTCGACTGTAGTGAAGATGACATTGGTAAGCCAATTCTCTTCGATCATGTCGACATAGTCACTGCATGTGTTAGCTGTAATTCCAGAATGCAAGGTGAAAACTTTGTACCGATGGTAAACAATATGATCTATGACAGTACCGAGCTTCCTCCCATCAAATCTTGAGAAGGTGGCTGAAACGCCAACGAGGGCGGGTGCAGGTACCTCGTTCCAGTCTGCAGCATGCCTCAACCCAAAATGTTCCAGTAGGGCCAGATACTGGGGGCTGACGATATGATGTGCTTCATCTACCAGTACCAATTTGTATCGGGTTGGGTCAAACTTGTCCAGCCTTTCCCCAGACATTATGCTCTGTATAGAAGCCACAGTTATATCGGCAGCACCAGAGGCCTGGCTATTCCCCATCTCGATATCAATGCGTTTATCTGGGTATGCGAGTGAGCAGTGGCGCGCAGCTTGTTCCACCAGTTCACGCCGATGTGCGAGAATGAGGGTCTGGGAAGCATCCTTGACAGGAGAAATACGGTCGATCAAATGGGTGAAAATGACCTGAACATGGATTAGCCAGTGTCAAGTTTGACTTTAGAGAAGATTCGTACCGTCTTTCCACTTCCAGTAGCCAAAGATATTCCGAGTCTCTTGTGTCCTTTGTCGAGATACGAGAGTACTGACTGAATGCATTCTTCCTGGTACTCGCGGAGAGTAATCTGCAGCGGCGAGACAGGCGTGGGGGTCTGCGGAGGGATGATACTAAGGCTGGCTGCGGTTGATGCACTTCGAGCGTTGATACGGACAGGAGCTATGACTGTCCGTCTTGTCAACTTCAGCGTATAATGAGAGAAACGGAACATGAAGGATGATGACAATGCAAAGAAACGAAACAAAAGCGTATGCGCGTAGTCACGACATGACGCGATGGCCACAAGGCAAGTTTATTGCCGAGATATATCCGTCTTGGCAATACCAACTCAGATGCATATTCACGAACCTGCGTCTTCATCTTTTCACCATTCACTATGATGCTCCTGCGCCCACAAAGTCCTCACGCGCTCCGACGACCGTTACCCGAGAACGTCTCGCTCACGATACACCTTCTTTTCCAACCATGAGCGCCTCCGAATCCGACTTCATAGCGGACAGTTCTTCAGCATGCGAGGAACCAAGAGCTAGCTCACGACGCCTGGGAAACGTGCCTAAGAGTCCTCGTAAACGACGTCGATCTCCCTCTCGAGTTCCGTCTCGATCTCCATCTCCAGAACAGCTACGCATCTCCAAAATCCATCTCAACGGCCAGTACAATGACGCCTACCGCTCTCTGTTCAACGAAACCGTGACCAGCGCCGCTGCTCGCTTTGACTTGACCGATTCTTTCTACCATGACTTTTTCCATCCACTTGAAGGCCAGGTTGGGGCGTCTATCTGGTCTCTGGAGGAGAAGTCCATGTTCTATGCGGCGTTAGAAAGGTTGGGCCAAGATGATGTTCTTGGAATAGCAAAGGCTATCGGAACAAAGAGCATACCGGAGACGAGGGAGCTTCTTCTAATCCTTAGAGATGCGACAAAAAAACAAGGATACACGAGACTGACCCTACGGGACATACCCGCTGCCGTGGATATGAGTTCAGAATGTAGTGAACGTCTAGAATTGGCTGGGGATGCCTTGGCCTGGTATCAAGAGCAATTTGAGGCAAAAGAAGAGGAGAAGCGTTATGGAGAATATTGGCTTATCACACCCGAGGTGGCAGATACGTTTGAGGATGCTTTTAGTCCGTCCAGATATTCATCAGTAGTCTCTGCATCGTCGCCTGAACTCCGGGATGAAAACGCGGCACCTCCGCCGAAGGAGGTCCCAATTAGCGCACCAATATTGAAAGAAATACCGGAAGGCAATCTCCTTCACATTTCTACCTTACTAAAACTTTCAAGTTCGATTTTCATGAATCCGTCTCCTGATCTACCGTCTGCTTCTCCACACTGGTTGACGCTGGGCTCACCCTTGGCATCCAAGCCATCAATGTATCACACTGCCCTCAGCGACTTTCACAGTCTTGTTGTGTCTATCACAAAACGTCTCACACAAGCCTCTATAATGCAAGCAACATCGCGCATCCGGTCTCAAGGTTGGCGGGCAACGAAAGGTGCAAATTCGTTGGTTAAGAAGAGGGATGCTTTAACTGCGATCGACATGCTTGGACTGAAAAGAAATGGACGAGAGAGGTGGAGAAGTGCAGCGAGACGGTGTGGTCTCCGCGTCTTTGATGGTGCAGGAAAAGCCAAGAGAGAGGTGAATTGGAACGAGGTTGAGGAAATACTCGCAGTGTCTGAACTGTCTGCTGAGGCTGAAGACACTAACGCAGCAATTACAGATGTTGAATCTGGACTGGAAGAGGAAGACTTCAAGGCAAGAGCGGTCCGCAGTGGCACACCACTTCCACCAGAACATCTTGAGGATTCCGACTCTGATCAAGACGATCACCCGGACAAGGAATATGAAGACGAAAGTTCAGACGTCGACGATTCGTTCGTTCTAGGCTCGCCAGCATCTACCAAGGGTTCTCGTGCCTCGCCGGAATTTGAACCCATTACACTGGAAGACTTCGATCGTGAAGCCAGTCGGAACGAGGAAGCTCGGTTGTGGCACGTCATTGGTGCTTCTCCTCCTTCCAATAAGATGGATCCTCTGAAACATGAGCATGGGATGGAAGAGTCAGAACTCAAAGGATTGAACAAGATTGTCGTGGAGAACGATAGTTGGCGCAGCTGGACACAGTATCGTAGCAGTTGGGAAGACCTTCGCACCCCTGTTCCAGCAGCCAAATTTCGCGAGAATCAGAAAAGGAACAGCCCCTTTAATAGAGCCTCAATGGAGCGTCCTGGAACCGAGTATGACACGCATGGAAATTACTCTTCTGACGCAGATGTACCACGCGATGGCAGACCAAAGAAACGCAGGAAGACTAGTGAACATGAGATTCCTATTCGGGGCACACGTGCCTATGCTGCTTTGCTAGAAGAGAGGATATCGGTATCGGGAGATGGAGACGAAGGTTCCTCTGATTCATATGATGACTCGAAGATGCTTGCACAGTCCATTGAGGATGTCTAAATAAACGGTGAAAATAGAGCGGATGCTCCCAACGAGAGGTTTTCGTGAAACCTGTTGACTCAAATCTGGGTCAGGGTAGGACACTCAGTGGATTTCAAACCGATCGTAGATGATAGATGGCTTCTAATGTACACAACCGCTAAGTAACAGTTGTGAGTTCTTTGTCCATGTTCATTCCGAGCCATCTATCCCTTATTGGGACGCACTAACTGACAGCCGATGTCATACCGACGCCTTGCACTTTTTTTTAAATCTAACCCTTTGACCAATTTAGTGTTCTATCTAGTTCGTTTAGTCCATTTGGTTTTTTTGGTTTTTTTCTATCACAAGTCACATTCTGACGTTTCTGACTCATCAACCGCACACTATGTCGAGGTTGAAGTACATTGGCTACCACCCTGAACTTGGAGATTCCGCTTTGTTAGGACACACAGCAAGCATCTCCAAAAGCAAGCTCAAGAAATGTCGCAAACGATGGAGCTTCGACCGGTCTCCTTGGCTCCAAGCCTACACTCCACTTACCCAAAGACTTCACTGGATGGATCTCGTGTTGCTGTTACGAGTGGTGATGACCCAAACCCCGACAATGTCATTGATGATGGATCAGCTTTCTCGCCTCCAAATACCAAGGCAATGTCCACCATACGCCTCACCCTGATCATCCTGCAACCATCTCTCATCAACTTTCTGACAAGTTTCACAAACGGAGCTATTACGATTGGCCTCCCCACGATTGCACAATCTATCGGTCTGCCGCGAGCCCTGTATCTCTGGCCGACATCTGTGCTGGGCTTGACATCTGGAGCCATACTTTTGATAGCTGGCTCTGTCGCGGACATCATCGGTGCCCGGATAGTTGAGCTAGTCGGTGTCTTATTTCTGGGCGCTTTTACCCTTGCCTGCGGCCTGTCCAAGACTGGCGTACAACTCGTCCTTTCCAGGGCTCTACAGGGCGTCGGATTCGCTATGCATCTCCCTGCCTCAGTCTCGTTGGTAGCAGCTGCCGTACCGCCAGGTCGAGCGAGGAATATCGGCTTCGCCTGCTTGGGCTTGAGCCAGCCGCTTGGTTTCTCAGTTGGGTTGGTGGTAGGGGGAGTTATCCTAGAAAGAGCGGGATGGAGGACTAGTTTTTATGTCTCAGGAAGTCTAATGCTGATCGCTGCTATCGTGGCCATTTGGACTCTGCCAAGGGTCAAAGCTGGACCCAAAGATGCCAGTGAAGCACCATGGTGGAAGAAACTTGCTACACAAGTTGATTGGTTAGGCGGGGGTCTTGTTGGCGCGGGATTGGCAATACTTGCATACGTGCTTGCGTGAGTATTCCATCTGCGACTCCTGGATTGTGCTGACAACAACTTGCACAGTATCCTTAGTGCAGATTTGATTTCCATACGTTCTACCACGACAGCGTCTCTGCTTGCATCCAGTCTGTTCCTCCTGACCTGTTTCCCATTATGGATGCACTATCGTGTACGGTCCGGAAAAGTAGCACTCATCCCTAACGGTCTATGGAAGAGCCTCCCCTTTGCAGCAACATGCGTAATGGTAGCTCTAGCTTACGGCATGATCAATGCTATGGAGTTGTTCTCGAGTCTTTAGTAAGTAGTGTGACAGCCCTTGCTCATTCGCCCCCCACTAACTCGAATCTTCGTCAGTTTCCAAGAAGTCCAGAAATTTTCCGTCATCACAACCTCTCTCTACCTACTCCCAAATTTGCTCGTGGGCACGCTCATAAACCTGAACGTTGGTATCTTCGTCGACCGTGTCCCTGTTCGGTGGCTCACGACCATCTCCTGTCTGCTCTGCGCCCTCTCTCCTCTCTTCATGGCCGTCCTAAATCCCACTTGGCCATATTGGTATCTCGAATTCTGGGCGCAGATCTTCGCCCCCATCAGCGGCAACGTTCTCTTCACCGTGGGCCTCATCGTCGTTAGCGAGAGATTTCCCGAAAACACGCAAGCGCTTGCTGGTGCTGTGTTCAATACTGTTGGGCAGTTTGGGCAAAGTCTAGGTATTGGACTTGTTCAGGTTGTAGCGCTGGGCGTCATGGGTAAGGGCGATGATGATCAGGAAGAGGGAGGCAAGGAACTCCGAGGGTATCGGGCGGGCTTTTGGACCATGTTCGCGTATATGGGGGTTTGTGCGCTGTTTGCTGTTGTAGGATTGAGGAATGTGGCTAAAGTGGGATTGAAGAAGCAGTGAGATTTGGGAAGGGGTCGACACAAACGATATAGACGTGCATACTACCACACATGAAAAACATGCAAGGAGAGTAATCGAGATATTTTGCAAAGGTACTGCCGGCTCCTGCAAGGGATTGATTCAGAATAACGTTGGATATTTCGTCTTGTGTCTACCAAACTATGTGTAAGCGCTTTCCAATGTGATGAAAATCTCGGACAGCGTATCGTAATAGTATTCCATATATGGGAAGACTGCTGTTAACGACTTGGCCCAAGATGAGAGCAAGATGTTGGTCTGCCAAATATACTGGATGCTGATTGGCTCTAAAACCTTTGTAGACCTACCTCAACTTTTATCTATCCCATTGCTGTACTTGTTCCGCCTTACCTTCCCTTACCATATCACCCCCCCCTCTCTCTCAACCAGACTTGTCCTCCGATTACATTACGTCATCCACAGCCGCTACCTATCTCTTCTCTTCAGGGCTTGAATGAGTCAAGGCTTCCCAAACCTCTCTCCTAATGACTAAACATCAAAGTACCTTTGGATTATTCCGAGAGGCTAATTAATTGAAACTTCGATAAGATATATATATATATATCTATCTGGCCCAGCATCGGTTGAGAAGCTAATCCATGGTAGTTCTGGATCGATGTTGAGTTTTTGTTATGTTTTAGAATGATGATGATGATGATGATGATGATGATGATAATAGTAATGGGGCACTTTGTATATATAATGGACAGATATTTTGGAATCCGTGATTCGGACTTCACTTTCACTCAATGATTACCCAATTGATTAAGGTAGACAAGGGCGATTGGTGTAAAGAGTGGAGGAATGGGCCGTGCAGATGGGTGGGGATTATGATACTAGGTAGATTGTGGGAGTTGATTAAACCTTCATGTTTTGATCGAGATTCTTGTATCGGAAAAACCAACGTGTGAATGTTGTTAGACCGGGATGCGGTCAGTCACATGACTGCCATCGAAGCGGTACCACATGCACCCTCGGGTCCGAGCGCCACTCCTTATTATCTCAAAGGGAAGGGGGGGGGGGAGACTTGTTAGATAGATCTATCATCAATGTTCATGAATCATCTCTTGCACTACTTCCGTCTTATGAATGTATGGATGTGGAGAGTAGTAAGTTTCAAAGGCCAAACAGAACTTGATTTCTTTTTTTTTTCTTTCTTAAAAACGTACTGTCAAAGAAGAACAGACATGTTAACCAAGTACACTAGACACTTGGTCAAGAACTAGGCCGATGAACAGATAACCCGAGATAATAATAGAGTTAGAGGAAACTCTTGTTTCCATCTTCTCTCACACATGCAGAACCCTCCCGCCTGCCTAGGCGCCCGCAATCACCCACACCTCACTCGAATAGTCACTGGTCATGAAGAGCCTTCCCTTCTTATCAAAGATCAAATCGACAGGTCGAAAGCACTTGCTCGGGCAGTTGTTATTGTTGGGATTGCTCATGACGTTGATGGCAGCAGTAGTCGAGGTTGAAGGCTCAGTGGGCATGCCGGTCGCGGGATTGATGTTGATCTTGCTGAGACGGTAGCCGTCGGGTGGGCTTTTGTCCCTAGAATTCACGCCACCATCAGCATCGACAACTGCGTTCCCCTTGGAACCCCAAGAGGATAGAATGCTCAACTCACCATGATCCGTGGAACGTGATATACGCCGCCGAGCTCTTGGGATTGAACTCGACCCCTAGCGGCGCCGTATGCGCCGGAAAGCACAACTTCGGAGCCACACGCCGGGCACACGTAGCATCGCTCCCCGTTCCAATCGCAAACTGCGTGCCGACTTTGATCTTCCCGTTCGCGTTGTTGGGAATCACGGAGGGATCCCAGGCAGCGAAGCACTCCGGGTAGCCGTAATTGGCGCCTCTCACGGGGGATGTGCCCCTGAGCGGGCCGTGGTAGTTGAGTTCTTCGCAAGGGTTGGTGTTGTGAATGTCTGTTGTGCCTTTTACCATGTTATCGACCGAGTTTTCGACGGACCACTAAAGAAAGGCACGTACATGGTCAGATTCCGTAGCCCGATATAACAGAAAGAGAATCCATTGAATGACTTACGATCCCGCCCGACACTGGATTCTCCGTGACACCCACACTATTCCTCAATCCCCATGCCAGTATCGCCCCACTTGTATACGCCATACTCGCCCTGCTAACCCTTGAAATACGAAATACCCTCAACTCACTACGACCAGAGCTCTGCTGGCTCGCCCCAGAATCAATGTTAGCATTCGAGCCGACAGACACGACGAGTAGATCCGGATTCTTCTTCGAGACGAGCAAAGTGCGCGTAGCATGTCCGCTACTGCTCATACCGGTGATGAGGGTTTTGCGGGTTCCGATAGTACCGGCCGCTGCATTGTAGGGATATGACCAGACTGTGGTCATGGAGGAGACGAAGAGGGTCTTTCCATCGGCAGAGATGTCAATGCCGTGGTTTAACTGGTACACCAGTCAGTGCACGCCTTAAACTTATTGATCCCCATCCATCTTTCCCCTATTATTATCCCAAATTCCTCCATCTCTCCCCGTCTCCGTCTCGATCACTGATTGACTAAACGTTCCCCACTTACCGTCTTCTCAGGAATCAATTGTTTCGAAGTCCCCACACAAACATTCGTGCCCCCATTATCCGTCAAGTTCACATATCTCACTCCCGCACCACCAGCCTCGACAACTAACATGTTATTCAACGAGTCGAAGATGATCCCACGAGGCGATTTTAACCCATTCATCACAACACGGCCGGAGAACCCCCTGCCCCACGTGGGTGCGAAAGCTGGGTTGATTGTTGCACATGTACGGGCGAGTGTGTGGGTAGTGAGTGTCGCGAGGACGAGGACGAAGGAGCTGAGTTGGATCATCTTGAGTAAGTGTGATCGAGATCAAGATTAGGGACAAGATGATGAGGGTGAACAAGAGGTATGAGGTGTGAGGGTGTCTGTTTTATACCACAATCACCACTGCGGGGAAACCAGAGAAAAGAAAACACACTCCTTCTCGTCTGCCCTTACATAAAACTACACGACTTTGGCTCCGGTGATGCTCGCCTTCCAAAGCCATGGCGCTGCCATGACCTCATATGTGCCCCCATCACTAACCCACCTCCGTTCTATTGGGCTGCAACTACACTATACTATCAATCTTGGCTAGTCTGAATTAAATCTTTGTGCTACCTCAGCAGCTGAAATGAACATCACATCGAAGCCATGCTCGGTTAAAACCCGCCAGCCAAGATGTGAACGCCGATCCATAGTGTCCGCCAAGGGATATCTTGCCAGACCAGCTTCTCCGTTCGCTCAGTTATGCAAAATCCTTCAATACATACGCACCACGGCAAACAACGATCTCCCCCGCATTCATCTCTCTTTCCTTGGTTCAACATCGGCACTTGGACACCATATATGCAGCTGGAAGGATCCGTGGCAACGCAATAGGAATATTATGATACAGTAGAAAGGTCGAAAATGTAAAGCCATACAAAGGTTGACGAATATTTGCCTCCAGACACCCAACCCCATTCATCTAGCTGTGACCAGCTCGACTACTATATCTATACAACAAATGATGTTATCTTGCGCTCCCCAACTCCCCGTTTTGTGAAAAAGAAACAGCATGTTGAAAGGAAGACTCACGATAAGGTGTTGCTCCGGAAGAGGTATTGCACACCAAAAATATGAGTGAAGAGCGGAAGAGGGAAATGATGACGAGACTGGCACTAGAAAGACAAATGCGTACAAATGTCTCATCCTTTACCTCTTCCCCCTGACTTCAAGCTGCATTTCTCATCAAATCGCACTCATTCTCGACGCCCTACTCCCCGCCCTATTCCGCCCTGTCGTTCCACCCCCAGGACTCCCAAAACTGCCCCCACTCTCTCTCCTCAAACTCGGCGTCCGTCTCTGTACCCCGCCACCGCCAACCATCCCCATACCAGCCATCTCTTCTTTCTTGATGCCCGCCCTTGTCTCGAAAATGCGCATGACGAGTGCTTGCACCGCCCTCTGCACATCAGCCTGCATCTCAGTGCCCAACAACCCTACAACCAAGGGGGCGAAGACGTCGACGTGATGTTCGAATTCGCCGACGGGGAAATTGGAGTAGCCGTCGAGTACGGTGACGACGACGGGGCGCCAGGTCACAATGTTCCGCTGCTGTGTCTCATCGTCGAGTTCGATGTACGAAGCGATTATGTCTTCGCAAAGGGGGATGAGGGCCATTTCGGTATCCGAGCGGGATGCGGCGCGGTCGGTGGATGTGTCGTGATACATACGGAACAAAATGCTGACGTATACAGATGCAGATCCACTTTCTTGCTTGAGAAGATTTGGGGGTTGCTTCATAAAGCCTTCTCTAAACAACCTTGTTCGGAGATCGCGATCTGCGTTGAACCTCTTCGCGAAATGGTATGATTTCTTGAGCACGCTCATGAGGCGCAGTAGCTCGTTTGAAGGGATTTTCTCATAAACAGAGTCGTTCGTAAAAAGCTCCTGCACAGTCTCAATCATGAGTAGCTGTAGAACGCATTTTGTGATGATTTGATTGAAGAATCTCCGGCGTGCGGCTGTTACAACGACCGGTGGCTGTTGAAGATCCGAATTTTCAGGCCGGTAGTCTTCGAGATCTTGGGTCGATCTCTTGGGTAGGGGTGATGGCATTCGTTGTTGCTCGATGGTTGTTGTGCTTGAAGTTTCTGATGTGACAACGGATCCTCGCCGCGGCTCAGACAGACCATTGATGCCGAGAGCATTATCTTGGGAGGGCTCTTCACTCGCTGTTTGGAGTGAGAGCTCGGCCGGATTGACGTCGGCGACTGGCATCTTACCGCCATTGGACGAAGCGCGAGATCCGTTAGTCGAAGTGCTGTAACTTGCTGTTGTAGTAGCAGAGAACAGCGCCGATGCTTCTGTGCGATGAAAGAGCTCGACGAATGCCTTCACGATCTGGCTCCAATGTTCCGGTCGGAACTTCTGCACGTTCTGCAGGATGAGCTGTTGTAGACAGTTGCTTCCAATTCGCGCGAGAGTGTCATTTTCCTGGCAGATACACAGGGCAAGGAGTTCGAGGAAACGATCCAGCATATATTCGAGGGACTCGAAGAAATGAGTAAAGAGTCTGATCATGTTGCGCAGGGCCTGGATCATGGTGGTTGATAACCAAACCGAGAGTTCTTCGTGGTTCAGAACCTTCGACATCTCGGATTTCGATTTGAGAACCATGAAGATGGGGTATAGCAACTGTCGCCAGAGCATATCCCAGAAGTCCTGAGGGAACTCTCGGCCGTAGGTGATGAGTGTCTCGAACAGGTAGCTCAATGCTCTTGACCGCACTTCCAGGTCTTCTCCAGTCATCAGAACATCGTGGAAAGCGAAAAGCACCGGGAACCAAAACTGCTCTTCCTGTGTTTGCCGTGTTGGCTGTTTCGGTATGGATGAGCCCTTGTCTGACTCTTTAACAAATCCGGCCCGTGCAGACAATGAGCACTCGGGTGTCCGCAGCATTTTGGGAACAGATGACTTGAGAAGCTCGATTGCTTGTAAAGACTTCTTTTGGAACTTGTAATTCTTTGAGAATTCAGTGAGGCAGACAATCAAGTCTGCAAATGCGCCTTGTGAGATGACGACGCCAAACCTCTGATTATACACCTGAGACACGTTCTCAAACGCAAGGTTGACGATTCCCTCTGCATATAGTTTAGTATTGTTGAGAATGGAGAGATGAAAGATAGACTTACCATATGGTTCTTTGGCAGCGACAGTGAAAACGCCAAACATTGTCTTCCAACCAGATCGAATGTTCTCTCCTCGTGCTTGTATCATCTGAATGAGGCACCGAAGAACCATGTCTTTTACAGACACGACGCTAGTGTTGCTGATGATGTGCTCGAATGGCTTGAGGAAATCCTTCTGGAACTTGAAACCGGGAAGTTCTTCGATCTCCATGAATTTCATAGACAGTTGTCGAAGGGAGTTCAAAGCGAAATAGACAACATTGGTGTTGGTGTGACATCCAACTTCGTTGAAATGGTTGCCCAGTATCTGCCAGATATTGGTCCACTCAAAACGGACACGAGTCATGTTGTAACCACTTATTTCAACCAGTTTTTGGAGACTGTATGTCCGAGGAGATTCGCTTTGACCTGATGATTGGATTTCTTGCCAGCTGACCTGGGTAAGAGCCTTGACAAAATCCACGATGGCCTCACCAGACAAGTTGGCAGTATTCGTGAATATTCGGTCGACACCCCGGATCATGCCAATGGAACGGCTCTCTTCAGCCACTTCTGCCTGGTACTGAGAGTTACTGGTGTGAGACGCTGGGCGCCTCCGATTGTTGGGCACGTTGAGATTCTTCCGAGTTGCTGGTGCACCTCTAGGTTGTGACTGAGATTTGGAAACATCTGGAACAGCGCGCTCGTCGATACCAGCGGAGATCAACTGGAAGCGATCGAGTTGTGAGATGCAGGTAAGGATGTCCCGCCATGACTCTTTTAGCAAATTGCCCTCGGTATAAGCGACTTCGATGAGCACCTTCAACGCCTCCACATTCTTCGCTTTCATTTCGCTCAAATTGTACAGATTTGTGAAGCGGGCGAGGAACGAGACGAACGCTTGTCGTGGGTTCTCGAGGTCAAACAAACACGAGATGCGAATGGCGAGTTTGATCCCCTCAATGCATAGCTTTACGATCTCAATATTATGGTCCTGAGCTTGCCCGGAGAGCGCAGTGAGGAAAGGCATCCATGTGACTTCGAACATGGGCCCGACATGTTTAGAAGACGAAGCGGGTATAAACTTGGACACTGGCAGTGCGGCTGTCGTACGTCGTTGAGCTCGCAAGAGTTGTTTGTACAACTGTTCCGTCTTATTGGCCATCTCTTCAGATGCTTGAACGTGGGCTTCCCGCTGCAAATCCCGGCCGCCACCAGTAAGTGCCTGACCGATACCCGCGACCAACCCGCCAGTAGGCTGAGTCGTTCCTAGATTGGCAACGGCTTCTTGTTCGGTGTTTAGGACAATCTCGTTTTGTGCAATCTCGTTGTAAATAGCACGAATATAATCGTCGGGGAGATCGGCGTTGTCGTTGATTCCACGATTATTCTTGATGAAGTCCTCCGGTGTCATGCGAGCGCCCTTCATCTTTTTGCTGTGTTGATCGACGTTCAGCATAATGACCGAGTAAGAGAGAACGTAAGCCGTATCTGCGTTGGCGAATGCATTCGGATTGCCGGTGATATATCTCTCAGCAAATTTGAGCATAAAACGATCAATTTTCTGCGCTTCACCAGGAAGACGGAAGCTTTGCAAGAAACGTCGTAGGGCATCCGTGAAGCGCGTTTTGGTGAAGTCCATCCTATCCACAAATGCGTGCATGATGGCAATATTTTGTGGATCGCCCTCTCCAAGAAACTCGCCCAAAGTCTTCTTATCAAGGCGATCATTATCGAGGAAAAATCGAGCAATGTCGTCTGGTGCATCAGACGCAATAAATCCGTCTTTGAGTAGTGTTTTCAACCCGCGCTTGGGCTTGTAATTAAACTCGCGCACAGCCTGTGTGAGCGCAGTCTTTCTCTGTTTGGCCGTCTCCAATTGTCCAAAATCATCTTCAGCAAGCGGAGTGGCGGTTCCTGAATCGATACCAATATGCGGAGATTCTGCATTTGCTCGGGCATCCACTGACGTCCGGGAATCATCAACCGAAGTTCGCGGGTCAAAAGATCGGGGTTTCGTGGTATCGGCAACGGACTGCTGGGACCAGTTCACCAACGATCGTAGAATTCCTACAAGTCCTTCAAGGGATTCCTGCTTCATTGCATACTCCGGAGGGTATGCATGCTCGGGTTCCTGATGTACATTCATCGAAGCGGTGGAGAGCGAAGGGGGTAGCGTACCGCGACTTTGCCAATCGGATTGTTTCGATTGTTTTTCACGGTGCTCCTGGTATGCCTGCTGCTGTATGGGAGTTACTGTGACAGCGGTGCTTGATAATTTCGAAAGATGTTCTACAACACGCTGGTACATGTTGTCCAATGCGGTTCGGTCGCAGTCGTAGTTGAGGTATATCTCAACCAGGGCCCGCGGATCAGCGGCCAACCTTCCAAATACCACAATAATTTGCTGCTTTTGAAATACCGGAGCTGCTCGCTTGTCCAAAATGGCAAGATAGATCTCCTTGAGGAAGACCTCGATTTCTTTTTTGAGCATAACTCGCAAGTATTTCAGCATCTGCCAAAATATCTCGCAAGTGACCTCGAAAACCTTATTGACAGAGCTTGCACCGTTCCGGCTCAAGCTAAGACAAAGATACTGTTTGATGGCCTGTACAAAAGTCGTAGGTTCGTCACCACTGCTGCTCCGAATGGTAGCGTACGGCGAGACGAAGACGGCAATATTGTTGTGAAGGATGGTATGAATGATGTGGAGGGAAAGCAGCTTGGATCTCATTCCTTGCGACCTTACATCGAGAGCGTGATCGACCGAGAGGCCCTTGGTGCTCAGCCTGCACATGGCCCTGAAAACAAGATATGCATCCTTGACAAAGATCTCATCCTCCTCTTCTTCATCCGACGCCCCGTTTTCTGGGTGAAGGTAAGAGGAAGCGTCGTGGTCTAACACATGCCTTGATCCCGGCTTCCCCTTGATTTGGGTCACAAGTGTTGGCGCATTGTCGTGTATCCGGTCGTCGTTGAAGCTCATGTTGTTCTCAAAGCTCTGCAGTGTAATTTTGGGTCCGGTGTGCATGTCCACAGGCTTGTCACTAGGCTCTTCAGTTTCGTTGTCGAACTGTTCCTCCGATTGCATAATTCCGTTAGGCTCAGAAGCATCAATACCTTGGGTGTTGCCCTCGGCGGCTTCCCGCATGCTCTCCTCAGAATCAGCCGTTTCATTCAACGAGACGCGCGAGAGGTTTAACCTGGCTTCTTTTACCGACAGCCTAGTCTTGACCCTCTCGAAAACCGTTCCAACCATTTGCGTCAATGCGCCTTGTGCCACCTGCTGATTTGCGCTCGATTTGGAGAGTAGGAAGATATTGTACGTTAACCGCACTGCCTTGAGTAGCCCAGCACCGTGCACCACGATCTTGTCATTCAGGATTGCTGCTAGTAGAGACTTGACGATCTGCAGCTGCACATCTGGGTGTGTGGCCTCGCCCTGGAAGCAATCGCATATGGTGTCTATGGCGCGCTCGATGAGAGGCGGCATCTCGGTAGTATCGGCTTGGAGTTCGGAAGGAACGGAAAAGTACGAGTAGCTGATCAGCTTGCCAATGCAGTCCAAAGCTGTTATAGATACGGCAACCGTTTGTGCCTCAGAGGCGAGCTGCAGGGGCTCGAAGAGGATCTCGGGGTTTATGTGTGATGGGTCGCCCTCTTTCTGGATGGCGGCCAATGCTTGTGCTGTCGAATCGCCCAACTTTTTAATTTTCCGTGCATCTTTGGATGCGGCGATAGTCTCGAGGGCGGTGACGACGAATACGAGCGAGCTTCGCGTCGAGGGTCGCGTAGCCGTGGTAGCCACGGTGGACTGTGAATCTGTCCGCGGGCGATTCCCGACCTGGGTGCGCTGCTCGAAGAGCTCGGCGGTTCGAGGTGTATCTGATTCATCTTGTACTGTCAATGTTGGAGTTGAAGCTGTGGGTGTAGGTGCCTCTGAGAGCTGTTGGATTTTCTGGGGTGCTGGAGGAGCTTCCTTGTCCCCAGATGTTGACTCGGATCCGGACGCCCCGCTGCTCTCCTCATCCTCATCCTCATCCTCTTCCTTCTCCTTCTCCCTCTCCTCCTCCTCTTCTGGTGCCGTTGCTGCTATGGTAGGCAGCTCGTCATGTGTTTCGCCATTGGGGGGCTTCTCCGTGGTGTCGGCCATGTGGACGGTATACGTGAAGTGTTCACAAAGGTGCAGATATATTCCTGGGGTGCTCCGTCTTCTTTCAGTGTCTGGCGGGGGATCCAGCGACCATGGCGGAGGGGAGGAACGCCTTGGGGGAAGTTTATGGATAGGGAATCGGGCTTGCGTAGACACAGAACAAGCTGTCTGGGTGGGTGGAAGGCCAAAAGCGAAGAAAATTAACAATCAATGTTGAAGGACAAAGTGTCTTTGGCGCATCAGCTCCCCTTGCTTGACGTGCCACACACCCCTGTGAAAGCGTTGTGGCTGACTGTGTCCTGTGGCACCTCCACTTTCCGCTCTTCGGGGACTGATAACGCCAAGGTGCGCGGCCGGATCCCCGTTCGACAAGACAGCAGAGCCAACTACACTTTTCTGTTGGGCGCAACAATAATTCCATCTCCCTCCCATCACCTTTCACCACTCGAGCTCGAGCGAGGCTTCCTATTTATCCCTCTGCCCGCTCCATTCTTCTCCTCGCCGTGCTTTTATACTCTGGTCTTGATCACCCTGGGTAAATTTTCACTGCACGTATACACCCCCGTCAACATGTCCGCAACCACCACCCTTCTGGCCCGGGCCAGTCGTCAATTGAGCGCCAGAGGGTCAATTGCTGCGCGCAGTAATCTGGGAGTCACTCGGTGTTCTGACTTTGTTGTGTATGTTGCCAGATCTGACAAGAAAGCCCATGCATGTGGGATCTTAGCTGATAGGAGCTCTAGCAAACGCGCACCTGCACTCTCCGCCCTCGCAAGATACTATGCCTCGAAATGTAAGCCATGGTCTCGCATCCACGAGTTCACCATAGATCTGGGGAAATGGACGCGATGCTAATTGGCAATGTGTGCAGCTTTCCCATCCCACACTGTTGTCAGCATGCCAGCCCTGTCCCCGACCATGACTTCTGGCAACATCGGAACATGGCAGAAGAAGGTCGGCGACACAATAGCGCCTGGCGATGTCCTTGTCGAGATCGAGACCGACAAGGCACAGATGGACTTTGAATTTCAAGAGGATGGCGTCATTGCCAAAATTCTCAAGGATTCTGGCGCGAAGGATATCCCCGTCGGAACCGTACGTATTTTCTCAGTTTGGAGCTATCATCTACAGCTGCAATGCATGTACATTTGCACGGGCTATCATGAAGGAAATCGGATTGCAGGAATGGCAATGCTGACTTTTTGTAGCCCATCGCCGTCATGGTTGAGGAAGGCGAAGATGTCTCCGCTTTCGAATCCTTTTCTGTCGAAGATGCTGGTGGAGAGGCGCCCAAGCCCAAGCCATCCAAAGAGGGCGACGCGTCCGAGGCCAGCGAGCCATCAAACTCCGGATCTAGCACTGCTCCCTCCAAGGGCTCAAGCGAGTCCTCCGAAACCCCAGCATCCTACGAATCCGAGTCCACCGGTGCCCGTCTGGAGACCACGCTCGAACGCCAACCCTCGGCATCCCCCGCTATTCTGAAGCTCGCCGCTGAGAAGGGCGTTCCTCTCTCTGCCATCAAGGGTTCAGGTCCTGGAGGAAAGATCACAAAGCAGGATGTCGAAAACTTCAAGCCTACTGGCGGAGCATCTGCTGGCCCTGGCGCGCCAACCTACGAAGACACCCCTGCGACCAGCATGCGCAAGGTCATTGCCAACCGTCTCACCCAGAGCATGCAGCAGAACCCCCACTACTTTGTCGCCTCCAACATCTCCGTTTCCAAGCTGCTCAAGCTTCGCGAAGCTCTCAATGCCTCGTCCGAGGGCAAGTACAAGCTCTCTGTCAACGATTTCCTGATCAAGGCTCTCGCTGTTGCTGCACGAAAGGTCCCCGCTGCCAACTCATCATGGCTTGACCAAGGAGGGGAGATTATCATTCGCCAGCACAACGTCGTCGATGTTTCCGTTGCGGTCGCCACACCCGTCGGTCTCATGACTCCTATTGTGAAGAACGCCGGCAACCTTGGTCTCCAGTCTATTTCCGCACAGGTCAAGGATCTCGGCAAGCGCGCACGGGACGGAAAGCTGAAGCCGGAGGAGTACCAGGGTGGAACCATCACCATCTCCAACATGGGCATGAACTCTGCCGTCGAGCGCTTCACTGCCGTTATCAACCCCCCGCAAGCCGTCATCGTCGCCATTGGCACAACACAAAAGGTCGCCGTTCCCGGAGAGCTCTCGGAGGATGGAACTCCTAGTATCGAGTGGGATGACCAAATCGTGATCACGGGCAGCTTTGATCACAAGGTTGTGGATGGTGCTGTCGGTGGCGAGTTTATGAAGGAGCTCAAGAAGGCGCTTGAGAATCCCCTCGAGCTGATGCTATAGGTTGTAATATTTAGGTTAGAACAGGGAATGGGAGAGTATTACCCGTCTAGGCTTCTTGAAGCGAGCGACGTGCGAATGCAAACCGAATGGACATGGGCTGGAACGAATCTTGTACAATGAATGGCAGTCTTCTATCATCTTTCCTCTTCTGTTCTTCTACTTTGCTTTTGTACCCCACTTCTTTTGCTTCTTGCATAGCACCTGCACCTTACACCTGCACCTGTAACAAAAGAAATGTTCCGAATTGTTGGAGGAGATTTGAGTCAATCCAATTCTTTTTGCACAGGAAATCTCGTGGCCATGTCATTAACGCATGGAGTTGACCGGACATCTGGAGTTTCCTGATGATTTGAAAAGGTTCACCATGTCGACTGTCAGCACTCGCCTTGACGTGATTGATATATCACGTGATGTGCGCTTAGTCAATTAGCGCCTGTACTTATCTCATGAGTCAGACGCTCGGGCTTTCGCGTCTGCCAAAAATTACCAGCTAGTGCTTAATAGGGAGCAGTAGCCAATTACACCGCGCCATCGCCTGTTAGTGATCGGAATCCTTGGCGAAACGTCTAATTTATGAGATACGCTTGTACTAAAATCCTGAGTAATTACAAAACTTGAAAAAAAACAGCATTTGCTACACGATACACTCCCCAGGCCTCGTCGCCCTCTCCAAAATACCCCTTCGCCGGCCCTTCCGGTGTGCTACCCTCCCTTTAGGTTTCAGAGTCATGACTGGGACGGTTGGAAGTAGGCGGGAATGTATTAGGGAATTTCCGTGGTCGAGACGCTTCTCCTGTCAGCGTTTTCTCTTTCTTTTCTGATAGTGATGACTAATGGATTATCTGTATTAATGTGTGATGCAGATTATTTCACGATAACAATTTTGCATTGTTCAAGACTGCAGGTATGAAAAGGTAAGACGTTATATTCAACCGCTAAGGGTCTGGAAACAGTATACATAACGAAGATATACACCAAGAAAATTACTCGGCTGGTAGCCAAAATCTTATCACCAAGCCCCTGTTCAGCGTTACTACTGGCAAGTGCCAGTCTCCGTCGTGACACAAGTAAGATAATTGGGTGAACAGCAGCCCGTCCTACAATCCTCGTTGACGAAACATATGTTCCCCTGATTGAACGTTCCCGACAAGCACGTGGTGTCTTCTGCCGATCCGCAGTAGGCCTGTGATCCACAGCAATGCGTACTACAGTCCCCGTTGCTCTTACAATCACCGGATCCCGAACATCTACCACCGGAAATATCAGCACAGTACCCGATATCTTTATCGCAGCATCCTGTGTCACAGTCGATGTTGAATTGGCAATATACAACGCTTCCAGCCGGACGTACTACGGTACGATTAGGGGGAAGTACGTGTTGTAGTGTCTAAGGGCAAACAGCAAAGCATAGTATAATCTGTAACTATTATAATTATAATATAGCAAATAGTATCTACAATACGACTGTACGTAATCCGTAGTATAATAGTACAGTTCCTAATATAAATTAGCGCTTCTATAATAAGCTTTCTATTAGCCTCTTTAGCCTTAGCAGACGGTATAGATAAAGTTTACTGCTTATTAATCTAGGTCTTATAGAAGCTACTGTACTAATAATACTACAGCCTAGTTTCTATATACGACTATAAGTTGTAACACCCCCTGCTGCTTCTGTACGGCTCACGTAAATGCTACGAGTTGTAGATACGGTGTTGTAATACGTCAGGCTGGAAACCTTGGAGCGCGGCGCCGTCGTCGATGTATCCCAATCTCCAACATCCGATAAACTCCGATCCGGTCTGAGTGTAACGAAAGCACCGGTGAGACGCTGGCTAACCCAGCGCTTTCCGTAAAGCCGAAACATGGAGGCAAGGTACGCATAGCTGTCGGGATTCATGATCGTATATGAGCGGTCAGTGAGGAACTCGCCTGGCGTCTGTGTATCCGTGGCATACCAATAGCCTCGCGCGCCGCTGGAAGATGTTGATCCCCTCGGATGGAAGTCGATACCGTGTGGGTGGTACATTTGGGTTGCGGCGCCGTCGGATCCCGATGGCTCGATCATCACTTGAGAGCTAAGAGCGGGGACGTGGGCAAGCTGAGAAGAAGAAGAAGAAGAAGAAGTTAGTTGGTGTTATCTTGTCATGCACAAAAAGGACGTCTTCTTACTTCATGGGTTATCACCTGAGCAGCATTCGGCACAATATAGGGCAAGCTAGAAATCTGGCGGAGATCTTTCTTCGCCAGCGACTTCCAGGTATATAGTTTGTGCGCATTTTGGCTGCCGTACATTGTTTGGCAAATCTGTCATTCATCAGCGTTCATCCAACAGCAACGTTATCTGTAGAGAGGTCTAGTACCGAAATGGTTACGCGATCAGTCAATTGCGTGCTGGTCGAGAATATATTCTTCCTGTAGGCGTCATAGCGCTCGTTTATACGCACAATTGTGTGCGCATAGACTACATCGACAGTGTTGGCGGCTTTCTTGCAACCAAGCTCTCTGCCCAGAGCGACACTGTCGTTGTCCTGATCGTAGAAGTATGTTGTGGCATAGGCCGCGTCATCGTTATCGGGCTCAGGTATGGCAACGCCTTGAGCGTTGACTGCGACATATCTGGCATCGTCGTCTGCGGACATGTTACGACATGAAACTTGTAGCCTTATAACCAATGGGGTTGGACGTACCACAGTAGAAGCGGATGTTTGCGTCGAGTCGAGAAGCTGCTTGTGTTACTTGTCCAATGCGGTAGAATGTGTCTATTACAATCTGTTAGCTATGAAGACATCGCTGCGGAATTCGGATCATATACTCTGTACGAGGAGACGATTATATGTTCCGAACGAATCAGTAGACGCATAATCGAAGCCGAACATCCAAGTCAAGGGTTGCTGCCATAGGGGGTCTTGGTTGCCAATGGCATCAGAAAGCTTTCCAGCGTTCCATATCGCCTCAGGAATGGCGTCAGCTAGGTCCCCATAGTTGCTACATGATGGATCAACCCAATAACTAGTAGCAATAACGGAGTTTAAAGATAAGAAGAGGTTCAGAAACAAGAAACCAAACGAGGGGAGACTGGTGAAACCCATGGTCGAGGCGCGAAGGGAAAGTTGGTCGCGATACACGCCTTTGGAAAAAAAAACGATGTGGTCTAAGTTAATTATACGTACCATTCACAAGGCACATCCAGGGCTTTGGGAACTATAGACTTACCTGATAAGACCTAAGAAGTTATTCTTCACTCACTGTTGGTTGGGGTCTGTGTGTCCAAGACACTTCCTCTTTGCGCAAAACTAAACTTAGGTCTTACTTTGTGATCTGATCTTCCACCAAACATACCGTAAAACCAACTGGCCCTTTACCCTGTAAAACAAGCGTTTGAAAATTCCAACTCGGAAGTGTACTGTGGTATCAGGCGACAGTAAGTGTACATGGTCAGTGCATACAGGGATGTGGTCAGGGGATGTTATTTAAAAACTATTGCCAACTATCTTACCAATCAAAAAGCATTGATCTGCTTAATCCATAAAATCCTTGCCCCCTACCTAATTCGTTAATAATAAGCGATTGTGAGCTTTTGATGCTCTAACCGTCACACTGACCGACCGACCATATACACTAATTTCGCCTGATACCACACTATATAGACCTTTACTTACTAGCATAACATGGGGACGTCTAGAAGTGTTAGCAAAAAAGAGCTGGGATGTGGTGCTATACGAACCCGAGTCAAGCGCAATCTACCTATCTATCCGAATTGATTAATTAGTCTACATAATATCAATAATTATGGTGAGCGCTCGTATCCACGGAAAAATGCTTTTGCGCTACCCTTATTGTAACCCCTACACAGCTAGGGCATCGGAGCATCCTTGCCGGTTATCTAACCACGTGCTGCGGTAGTGACTTATTTGAACCACATTTGCGCCTCAACGGCTCTAGGTCTTACCAACGCGTGTCCGCCTCTAGACTACGTCTGGATTTTACGTGCATATTTCAAGCAGAAAATCCTACGCTTCCGCGAAAAGATGCAAAGAAGAGCCCAATTCAATGTTTTAGATTACTGAGGTTTCTAGTTCCACTATTTATGACTCTGCTTACTCGAAGTACACGTGCGTCCTTTTTTTTCCCATTCCCTTCACAACTGAGTGGAAGTGGAGGGCTGACAATGATATCTTGAAGATTTTAGTTCAGGCTAACTCGTTAGAAAGAAAAGAAGGTGACTGTCAGGTCACCCAGAATCGCGCTAGAAGAAGTCGATATACACGTTCCGAGGGCGTGAGGCTTTTTCAGCAGGGGTGTAGGATCGAAAAAGTCTAGAATCATAGTACAAGCTCGTGGCACATAAGTGACTAGTCAGGACGGTCCACTTGGTTCGAGTTATTTCGATAGTGCAACATTCCAACATCTCATCCTGCATCATTTGTATCGTATTCAGGTCATCTATGGAGATAGGCAGACATTACATGCACTGCGAGCTAACTAGCACCAATGCCGCGGCAAGAGATTTCACGTGACTTCTATAGCAATGGGATTTAGTATATGTAGCAATTCGCCGACGAACCAAAGGTCATTGTCAACCCGGTCGGTCTCTCATCTACGCTCATCATGAGGTTTCTCATTGCGCTGGTGGCTCTGATCAGCCCGGTGGCTGTCTATGGAAAATCCGTCTTCGCTCACTTCATGGTTTGTAAAAGGGTTTCCTTTGGGACTTCGCTCATCTATGTGCTATTGCTAACCATGTTTGCAGGTCGGCAACACTGCAGCGTGGAACAATTCGGATTGGACATCCAACATTCAGATGGCTCAGGCGGCTGGTATTGATGCATTTGCTCTCAACATGGCAAATGATGAGGACACTACCGATACCCAGTTACCTCTTGCTTTTGCTGCAGCCGAAAGCTTGGGCTTCAGCTTGTTTTTCTCGTTTGACTATGCGGGAAATGGCGCTTGGTCCAAAGGTATGTCTTACATTGATATCCCCTTTCTCTGGAGAGTTGTTCAACCCATGTTCCTTGTTCTGAAAATATCTTAAACTGCACTGACATTTTATGTCCAATCTTTGCAGCTACCGTCACAAGCCTCATTGAGAAATATGCAACATCCAGTGCTTACTTCCATCGTGGCTCTCAACCCTTCGTATCCACCTTCGAAGGCCCATTGAAATCGGATGATTGGACAGATATCAAGAAAAGCACTGGATGTTTCTTCATCCCAGACTGGTCATCACTAGGCGCCAAGGCTGCCGTCGAGCTGTCCGATGGCGTTGCAGGTATGTCGGCGTATAAGAACTTCCATTGCTATGCTTGACCAATCTCGGCTCGACACGCTGATACTGCTTCTAGATGGGCTCTTCAGCTGGGACGCATGGCCCAAAGGTCCTGCCAATTCGAATACATACCCCGATGCTTCGTACTTGAATTTCTTGGGCGGGAAACCTTATATGGCCCCAGTATCCCCTTGGTTCTATACAAACATGCCTGGATACAGTAAGAACTGGCTCTGGCATGGCGATAGTCTTTGGAACGACAGATGGCAGCAACTGATTGCAATGGATAATCAGCCGGAATACGTTGAGATCATTTCTTGGAACGTAAGCATTTCTGAAAACGAGAGGGCTCAGCATGCTCATATTGAAACCAGGACTTTGGTGAATCGCACTATATTGGTCCACTCGATGATCGTCAGTATACCGCTTTTGACACTGGACGCGCTCCTTTCAACTACGCCAAAGGTGTACCTCACGATGGCTGGCGCACCTTTCTTCGCTATTTCATTACACTCTGGAAGAATGGTGTAGCTACCGTCACTCAAGAGGGTATTGTAGGCTGGTATCGATTAAATCCCGCCACTGCTTGTGCCGATGGAGGGACAACAGGCAACACAGCTACTCAACTACAACTAGAGTACTACCCTTCTGACGTTGTAGAGGATAAGGTCTTCTTTCAATCCTTGCTGGGATCGGCGGCCACCGTCTCGGTCACAGTTGGCGGCGTGGCCTTGACCGCGGAATGGACCACTCAGCCATATGGAGGTATTGGCATGTATTTTGGAAGTGCCTCGACTAATGGTGCGACCGGCGCTGTGGTCATCACCGTCTCACGTAACGGTGGGCAGGTCGCCAGCCTAGCCGGCGAGTCCATTACAACAAGCTGTTCCAGTGGACTTAACAATTTCAACGCGTAAGTCCCTTCTTGATTGCAGAATTCTTCCCCTGTTGATGTTTGAGCTAATCGAGCCGTGATTGCAGTTGGGTAGGCGACAGCTTGGGCTCATCCGTCAGCGCCACGACACCCGCGAATACCACCGATTTGACCTGTGTCGAAGGCTTTGGCTTCGGAAAGTTCAACGACATATGCACCTTCACTTGTAAGAATGGTTATTGCCCGTCTGGAGCCTGCACATGCACCGCCCTCGGTGTGGCAGACCCCCCTGAAATCACAGCCGATCCTGGCTACCCGCTCGCAGGGGCAAGTCCTAGCTGGGAGGGCATTTGCAGCTTTGCTTGCAATCACGGTTACTGCCCCAGTGACTCTTGCAGTCCTACACCGCAGACCGAGGTGCTTCCGACTACAGGGGAGTTCCTTCCCAGCACATGTACTCGAGGCGCAGGCAGTGATCCGTTTACTGGCCTCTGTAGCTTTGGTTGCAATCTTGGATTTTGCCCAATTCATCTCTGTTCTTGCACAACGACAGGACCTCTCAACGTGCCTCCAAGCCCCGATACGTCTATTACGGGTTCTGCTACGGACAGCTACCAGGATTACGGCATATGCAACTTTGCCTGCGAGCGAGATTATTGTCCATACCCTTGCACAAACTCCACGCTCCCTGGTGGAGTCTTCGTTCCCGATCCAGACCTCCCGGGGTTTTCCGATACCCCCTGGCCTCTGCTATACATCTCGGACGGCTCGACGACGGTGCATCTGGACACGGTTACGTCGGCGCTTGTGTACAATCTTCTTCAAGACACCAACACCTGCCCTGGCAAGAAACGCGATCTTACCGACTGCTTAATCGATACTTTCGATTTTCTTATGTCGAACGTTGAATTGGCCGCGGCCATCGTGGAGCTATACATGGGGAGTCCTGTTGCGGGAACACCAAAGACAATATCGGATCTTCCCCGGTATTCCGACGATACACAACAAGCAGCTTTCCTCGGGGCCCTTTTAACCGGTGCCTCTCAGCTTGAGCGGGTCATGGTCGAGCTCAGCGATCCCCAAGTCATCTACATGACATATGCCGTTATGAACATCGCCATTCAGCAGATATGGAATCATCCTTCGACCTTCGATAGCTTTTCCGTCGGAAGGTCGGGCAAGATGACTGCCGAGTGTCCCGCAACGGAGGATGTCGCTTGCTCGCATCAGTTGTGTAAGGGTGGTGACAATAGCATCTGCTCAGGCTTCCTCTCTCCGTGCTCGTGTTCTCAGGGAAACCAATGCCCCAACGAAGACAAGAACGAGCTCGCTTTGTCTTGTGATTCGTGCGGTGGAGTCGATAGTACTTTGGGAGTATGTATGGGTGCGTCTACATACAAAGGGTAAGTCACAGATACAACTCACATAGAGAGATTTTGTTCCTAATCTACGCTAACACGTCTGGCAGATGTCCCTGTGTCGCTACAGTTGAAGACGATCCTTACATGTGGGAACTTGATCCTTCAGGATGGATCAGTAACCTCAACAAATACTACGCTATTTTGGCCGGTGACGATTACACTTTCTAGTACGGCATTTACACTTTCAATCTTTGACTAATACCACTTGCGTAACCGCATTTCACTTGTACATATCAATAATTCTGCACATCGTTCCTAAGACCTGCAAAAAAGCACACAGCATTGACTAACCATAATCGTATCACCCCAGGAACATGTGTGAAATGCCCTTCGGTTATACTTTCCTTGCCGACTTGGAAATAAACTTCTGTGTTTAGCTACTTTCCATGACCCGAGATCTAAGAAATCTAAGAGGCTTGACTGTGCCCAAGTTTTTAGCCTAACGCGAGGTAGCTAGCTACGCCTACCTCAATCCGGTTAGCGTCCCGATCGTCGTCGCATAAGGTTGGCCTCTATCAACACTGGGAAATCGGGGTTAGTTGCGCTATGCTAGGATAATTAATTAGTCGAGTTTTCAGTGCCCTCTAAAACGTCTTAGAAGCGTAGTGAACACACGTGGTATTAGAATCAACTCGCGTGGCATGCATCGTGGCAATGTAGTCGTGTCGCACTCGCCTTAGTATTTATTATAATCAACAATTTGGGCTCAAGATGATGCGAATTATCAAAGGATCGATCGGACTGCGTACCATTGATAATCGTGGGTATATGACAAAGCTGATTGCCTGTCACACTCGAGGCGTAATAGGGCAGGATCGACATCTAGCATTTGTTTGTAGACAGAAAAGTAAGCTCACTTATTAACAACAATAGGTAGCGTAGTTCTGAATGAGGATTTCAAATTGGTCATGATGGTTCCTCTTCATGGGTTGAATTGAACCACCGCGCTTCTCTTTCCACCTCCTCTACTCTACTCTACAAAACCACTCTCCCATCCCCCGAGATAACTACTCTTCCCACCTCCTAGGTCAATCACCAATCTGTGTATTACAGTCCCTGGTTCCAGGATCCAAACACTAATCTCATGATTTCCCTGTGACACCTTCCCAATGTCTAGGTTCACGATCCTGGCGCCATTGATCACGCTCTCGCTCCATCCGCCCGGCATAGTGCCGAGTGTAGAACTCGGAACGGGCGTGATGGTCGTTGGTGCAGCGGAGTCAAGCGCGATGGCGAGTTTGAGCGGCGTGGAGGGTGCGACGTTGAAGGAGGGCGGGAGGTAAATCGACAGTTTGCCGTTGGTGGTTGACGCAGAGGTGGCGAAGAAAGAGTATATAGCTTTTGGCGATGTGGAGAGTGTCTGCGTGCCGGCACTTATCGGCATCGACGTGATTCCCTGGCCCGTACGCCCGTAGTTGGGGATGATCTCCATGGTTGCGCCTCCCGAGCCGGCTGTTCTAGACGTAAATCGCCCTACTTCCATAGCTACGATCCCATTGGAGGAGACGTACCCCTTGTAGTCTGAGGGGACGGCGATGTTGGATAGTGGGAGGGTGAGCTTCACTTCTGTGCCTGTGGCGGGTTTGATGACGATGTCTACGGCGCTGGAGCCCTGGGGCGCGGAGGTCCAGTCCACTGTGATAACGGCGCGAATATCTGATGTACCGGAAGGGTAACTGAGGGTTCCTGAGGCGGGCGTTACGACGACGTAGGGCTTTGACGGCGTGATGGTGAAGGCCACGCTACCTGAACCGCGGACGTATACATCGATAGTGCGGTTCTCGGGTGTATACGGATCGATACCTAGAAGGGCTGGCGTTGCATCGGCAGGCGAAGACGCAGCGCTATTTTGTACACTCACTCCTAACAGCCCCGTTGAAGGCGCTGTGGTGGGGATCGTGGTTACCGAGGGCATACTGTTGGCAGAAGGATCCTGCCAATTCGTGTATCCAAAGTGCAGTTGATCCATCATGTGATTCCACTTCCCGCCGATCAGACCATGGTATCTCTTTTGAATCACAGCATCATTTGCGTAAGCGTTCTTCACGTCTGTTGCAAGCGTGTTAGCACTCATGCGTTTCTGAGTCACGTACGCTTTGTTACGAGCAGCATTGATGTACACTCTTTGTACCCCGTGACCGGCCATGATGGGATGAAGAACCATTTCGAAGAAGGGTATTTGTGTGTCGGTCTCTAGGGCAGTGTAGAGGGCCTGCGCTCTGGCTTCGAGTGCCACCCATTCGTTCAATACGCTTTCCGCCTCGTCGTAGTAGATGGTTGAATACAGGAAGGGGCTGTTATTCAAAAGCTCGTACTTGCGCCGCAGGATCAGCTTCCCATATGTCGCCATGGCCTCGGCGGTTCTAGAGGCGACAGAGGAGCCAAACTCGCGTGTTGCCCAGAGTACGAGCCAGGGATCCGTGGAGGCAGGGGACAGGAATTGTGACATGTCATACGCCATATCTAAGAAGTGATTGATAGGAAGTTCCTGTGATCTCTGATTAGTCTGTACGTCAAGGTACACAAGTTCATGAAGTAGGAGAGAAAGAGATACCAAAGGTTTAAGATCCCCCACATTGACAATCCATATCTGCGTCGCGTTTCTCGCCCAAGCCAAATGCATCTGCTGCCAAGTTTTGCTCAACTGGATAGTGTTGATCCACTTATAATTGCGGGGATCACCAACGTAGTCGAAGTGGTAGTAGACACCAGCGTTGCCTACCCGATTGACCTCACTTGGGATAGGTAACCGTTGGATATTCCCACTATTATCATCACTCCATAGAATGGTGACATCGTCGGGTACTTTCATCCCACCCTGGTAGTACCCGCCGACCTCTTTGTACACGCACCACATTTGCGGCACTTTGCTGAGCTCGGTGAGGCCCAAGGTGCTCTTGAGAACGCTTTGTTGGTATGTAATTACGTCGACTAATTGCGTCTTGTCCAGTGTTGGGGACGCGGTGTCGCCATCGCCCCTCATGCCCATTGTCCAAAGCGTCTCCCATCCCTTTGCCCTTGTAGCCCCTTCTTGCATGTATCTTTTCAGATTGGCCTGATTGCTCTTCCAGTCCCATGGCTTGACCTTTTCTTTGTCGGCGCGAGCCATGGGTTCCGTGTGCGATGTACCCATCACAATACCCATTTCATCGGCAAGAGGCCCGTTCCTGGAGTCGTCGACGTAGAATTTGGAGTCCCACATCGTGGGCCAGAAGTAGTTTGCGCGCAGACGAAGAAGAAGTTCGAAGACTTTGGCGTGGAATCTCGAGTCGTATTTTCCGAAACCGGAAGTCTGTTTTACCCAATTGGTGAGTGCGGGTTGTTCATCGTTGAGGAAGATCCCGCGGTACTTGATGGAGGGTGGTCCTTGTATCTTTGTTGTAGGTAGTGCATAGATGGCCGTCTTCTTCTTCGCCGGGACGTCTGCCCACCAGTACCAAGGGCTGACACCAATCTGTTCACTGATGTCATATAGCGCAAAGATCGTGCCGCGCTTGTCGCTTCCGGCAAGTACTAATGCAGAAGAGATATCGGGCGCTGGATCAGAGACAATAGTAGAAGTGAAGGCTTCCCATTTCCCCTTGGTCGCATCGACATCGATCTTGCCAGCAGAGATCAACCCATCAATCAGCGGAGATTTTCCAATCGTGCCAGCGATGATAACAGAGCTATTCGAAATTCCAGTCATGCTTGTCGCTAATTTCCCTCTACTTCCTGTCACGAGACCGAAGTCATTGGCTAGATCGTTCCCTGCACGCGTTACTCCAGGCCAGTCTTTTGCATCAATGATGATAGTAGGTGCAGCGCCCGTTCCGCCTACTTTGAGACCGCCGGAAGTATCAGTAAAGGCAAGGGTTAGAGGCTGGCCGATTGCTAATGCACCGATTGCAAAGGGAAAGAGATGGAGAACGCGCATAGCTGGGGTGTGCAATCCGCGTCGCGGTGTGCAATCCGCGTCGCGGTGGGAGATACGCAGGTGTGGAACCTACCTAGCTTGAGGGGGAACGTGAGGAAATATAGACAGCTTGTGTCTTGGGTATGTCAATGTGGAGCACGCCACCCAATGTCAATCATTCATCCTAATTTGCAGCTTCTCAACCGCAGATTGGCCATAGTCTAAAGAATAGAGAATAGCACTATGTGTATGCTTGGCATCCACGTTTCTAGACAATAGCCGTGATATGTGGGGAGCCACAACGCTCCAGATCGTGGGAATTTTTCATTTATAGTTCCGAAAGAGTTCCGCGTCGAGAGTGATCGCTAGTCCACGGTTAGTTATATCCTATCATGTCACGTGATCGTATAGTGACTAATGTTTTCGTCCCAGGTGCCCGATTTGCTCTTCGGCCCATCCCTATGAAGAAAAATGTATATGATTGAGGAATGAGATGTCCGAGGAGAACTATATGAACTTGATGTGTGCGAGAGTGAGTACTTGCAAAATTATAATTAGCTGCCTGGCAATCTCAACACCACAACAAATCCGAGATAAAAAGACTATGGAAATAACTTAATTGCTCATGCAATGAGAATGCAAACTGAAGACAGCGGGGTATATAACGATGACCTGAAAAGACCATGCCAAGAACTTTGTGCTAGCACACTCAACGAAACCGGAGCAGGCTTACAATCCGAGGTCGCCAAATACTACCTGAACGTAGATAGAAATACAAGTAATTCAGCTCGAGAACAATATCACCATATCGAGATCTTCCGTCGTCTCATCTCTGTTTTCCTGTCTTCCATTCTGCTTGTCGCGCTTTTGTTCGCTTAGGCGCGGCGCTTGGCATTACCGTATTGCTAACAGCGCGCTTTCTTGCGCCTTTTGTGCTCTTGGCTGATGCAGGGGTGGATGCCTGGGACAAGTTCACGACGCTCTCGGGCAGGAACTTTCCATTCCCCGTAGCTTCGCGGATGAGAGAAGTGTAAAAATCATCCATGGCCAGCTGACTAGCAGAAACCGCGGGTGCATCATCTTCGGAAAACGAATTATCTCCAGAAATATCAGGAGCTTTGAGACGAAGGCGATCTGCGGAAATTTGGAAGCTGTGACAGGTTATTCGAGAGACTTGAACCTTGGGATGAAAAAGATCAAGCGCGAGATGCTCTTTGAGATAACCTGCAACAGAAGATGTGAAAGGGGCCTGTTGCCCTTTGAGGAAGAACTTGCCACGGCTGACAAAACTCGCGACATCTGAAGCCGCAATAGAAATATCCAAGTTCTTTAACGACGTATTGTTTTGTGGAAAGGTGAGTTGGAGCTGCAGTTTCTGAATTACATCCGTAATAGACTGATTTGACGCAGCCGCCGATAAATGATGAAAATATGTTTCAAGGGAGGATATCAGAAATACGGACGGCAATGTCAGCCGCGCAACTCGGGCGTCAAAGGTGCTCCGGAGATAGTTGAGGAGGATCTCGCGTATAGGCGCGGGCATCTTGGTCAAAAGCAATGGAAACGACGTGGAGCCCTCAGGCGATGTCGTAGACCCAGGGTCCCGAAGGAGAAGGGCATTATAAGACTGTTTGTCGTACTCGAGACTGATCTCGATACCCCGGGTTTGTTTTGGGCTCACAGGCTCGTCCGGTTGCACGTGGAGATCAATCCAGGCGGTTTCATCTCCTATCATCTCCCAATGACAATCATCCAGTGTGCCTTTGTCGGGCATTGCCCCCTCAGTGCCTGCAAAATCCACCTCAACGCCACGCACGTTGTCGCCCTTCAATTGCTCTTTCAGGCGTTTCGCGTGAGTCCGAAGGCTTCGAGGGTCCAGGAGTGGAGTATCACCATGATGCAGAGGAGATACGCGATGCAGCGTGTACATGCGATCGTACAGTGGGTAAGGAGGTGCAACGGCCATGGTTGGAGTTATCCCTCGGCTTTGGCAATCGGAGCGCGCTCAACGTGTTTGGCGTGTCGCGGGAGCAATGGAAGGATTTGGACGCGCTCAAAGAGACACGTATACTGCTTGGCGTCTTCGAAAGAGACACGTATACCGCTTGGCGTCTCCCAAGATGCGCGCGGCGTGAGTTGTCCAGGATGAGTTGTGTGTGTGTATTGGTGGTGGTCTGAATGGTGTGAATGACGCAGGTTGTTTGCGTCCTTGGCAGTGGCAGTAACACGACCGGCCGTGCGTAGGCACGAGCTACCAAACGACTGTAGGAAGATACCAGAAAAATGGGGGAGGGGCTGCGATGGGCTGCGATGGGCTGCGATGGGCTGTTGACTTTGCGAAAAGAGTGCATACAAAAGGACTCTACATACATACAGATACAAAGTAATCTGTACACTTCGCCCACACGAAGGTTGCTGGGGTGTTGTCAGGTTTGGAGTTCACGGCGGGGTATTGTTGTTATTAATTGTGTTGCGCCGACATTCTTGGTGGGCTGGGGGCCTTGGCATTAATACCTTGGCGTTTGCCCACAAATTGCCCCACGGAACTGTCGAGAAACTTCTCGCATCTTCAGCCTGCCAGCAGCCTCAAAAACTCAACAACCACAACCGCCATTCCTAGAGGCCCCTCACACCTCATTCTCTGCAGCAAACACACTCGCCGCTCGCCGCTCGCTGCTCCCTGACGAAAACACCCGCAAAGTCGCACCCATCTCTGACAGCAGTCGTACCCCGCCACACCACTAGTAAACATGTCTGTTGTGGGCATCGATCTGGGCACGTTGAACAGCGTCATTGCTGTTGCGCGGAATCGCGGTGTCGATGTGGTTAGTACTCAGTTATCCAGGGATATTGTTGTCTTTGTATCGCATGCTGACTTCTCACCAGATCACAAATGAAGTCTCCAATCGCGCCACTCCGTAAGATGGTGTCACCGCTTCGCAGAAACTTGAACTAACACATTCATAGATCTCTCGTAGGCTTCGGTCCCAAGAGCAGATACATTGGCGAGGCTGCCAAAAATCAGGAAATTTCCAACCTCAAAAACACCGTCTCCTCATTCACACGCCTCGCCGGCCGCTCCATCGACGATCCCGATGTTGAAATTGAGAAAGACTTCATTTCCGCGCCGCTTGTCGACGTTGGCGGCCAAGTCGGTGCTGAGGTCACATACTTGGGAAAGAAGGAGAAGTTCACTGCCACTCAGATTGTCGCCATGTTCCTCACTAGGCTCAAGGCAACTGCTTCCGCCGAGCTGAAGCTTCCCGTCGCCGACGTTGTGCTCAGCTGCCCCGTGTGGTTCACAGACGCCCAACGCCGCGCGATACTAGATGCTGCGGACATCGCCGGACTCAAGTGCCTGAGACTCATCAATGACACTACCGCCACCGCTCTCGGATACGGCATCACCAAACTCGACCTTCCCACCGCAGAGGAGAAGCCACGGAGGGTGGTCTTCGTTGATATCGGCCACAGCAACTACACTGCTACCGTTGTAGAGTTCAAGAAGGGGGAATTGGCTGTCAAGTCAACTGCCTGGGACCGACACTTCGGAGGGCGCAACTTCGATAAAGCCCTGGTCGACCACTTTGCCAAGGAGTTCAAGGAAAAATACAAGATCGACATCAACGAGAATGCAAAGGGTCGCTTCCGTGTCATTGCCGGAGTCGAGAAGCTGAAGAAGATCCTCTCTGCCAACCAAGCCGCTCCTCTCAATATCGAATCTGTCATGAACGACGTTGACGTGCGGAGTCTATTGAAGCGTGAGGAGTTGGAAGAGCTGGTTAAACCTTTGATTGATCGCGCTACTGCCCCCATCGAACAGGCCTTGGCTGAGGCAAAACTCAAGCCCGAGGACATTGACGCCATCGAAATGGTCGGTGGTTGCACCCGTGTCCCGTCCCTGAAGAATGCCATTCAGGAGTACTTCGGCAAGCCGCTGTCCTTCACTCTCAACCAGGACGAAGCTGTTGCTCGCGGTTGTGCCTTCAGCTGCGCCATTCTATCTCCCGTTTTCCGTGTCCGCGATTTCTCTGTCCACGACATCGTCCACTACCCCATTGAATTCACCTGGGAGAAATCAGATGACATTCCCGACGAAGATACCAGCCTGACTGTCTTCAACAAAGGCAATGTCATGCCATCCACGAAAATACTAACCTTCTACCGAAAGCACGCGTTCGACCTCGAGGCCAAGTACGCGAAGCCAGAGGTGCTTCCAGGGAAGACAAAACCCTGGATCGGAAGGTTCTCTGTAAAGGGTGTCAAGGCAGACGCAAAGGGCGATTTTATGATCTGCAAGCTCAAGGCACGACTCAACGTCCACGGCATCCTTAATGTGGAGTCCGGATACTACGTCGAGGAGACCGAGGTTGAAGAGCCTATTCCTGAGCCTCCAAAGGAGGAAGGGAAAGAGGGTGATGTATGTGCTGATACTCCTTTTTCTCCTTCAAGTCCGTTAAGAAGCTCTGGAAAACGGAACGTTGAAACGTCCTTTCCCGACGTAAAACGACAACGATCTTCTCCAGCTAAACGTGTAATGTGTTCTTCTGCGTCTGCGTCTGATACGAACGAGCTAACAGATTTGCAAATGCAGGCCATGGACGTTGACGCGAAAGAGACCAAGGACGATAAGCCAAAGACCAGAAAGGTCAAGAAGCAACAGAGGAAAGGCGATCTACCCCTGTCAGCAGGTACAGCAGCTCTCGACCAGGCATCAAAAGACGCGGCAGTGGAGAAGGAAAACCAGATGTTCATGGAAGACAAGCTTGTGGCCGACACCGAGACCCAAAAGAACGAGCTCGAATCTTTCATCTACGAACTCCGGGATAAGATTCACGGCGTCTACTCCGAGTACGCTAACGATGACGAGAAGAGCAGACTTGCCACCAAACTCGAGACGATTGAGGTAAGAACACGTCAAACGCTGTCGAGGTTGCAACTATACTAACAGCATTTAGGACTGGCTGTACGACGATGGTGAGGATGCATCCAAGGCGCAATACGTCGACAAAATGGGAGACATTCGCTCCATCGCTGGTCCCATCATCCAACGCTACAACGACAAGATCGAGGAGGAGCGCCAGAAAGTGCTCAAGAAGCAACAGGACGCGCACGCGGCCAAGCAAGCCGAGCTCGAGCGCAAGAAGCGCGAGGCTGAGGCCAAGAAGGCTGAATCAGCGCCTCCGGAATCAAGGGACGCGGAGATGTCGGATGTGGATACACAAAAGCCGGACGAGATTGAGGAGCCATCTTCTTAGACTCAATCTTCTCCAGCTAAGCGGACGGATTTGTAGGGCCTCGATGAAAGCATTTGGAGCGAGAGGATGATGGCGACGGGGTTTGGTCGAAGTAATCGTGCCACCCCTTTTTTTCTTGCTGGACGAATCGATGACCGGTAAACTGCGGTACAGTGCTTATGATAGACTAAAGTCCATAGATGCGAACATGAAGGATAACATAACGTTAAAACCCACGAGAATGAAAGCACGTGCTGTGCTATACTATTGGTAAAAGTTGGGGGGACGTTCTTAATACAAGCCTTTGTTTTCGTCGAATTCCAACCCCAAATTGTCCCACCAGTCAAGGAGGTAAGCATCATCCAGGTTCTCGCTCGCAAATGAACAGCGCCTCCGTGAACTCAGATATGAAGTAGCCAAATTGAGCTAGCTCGCTGAATAGATTTGTGAATATCATCCAGGAGAGTAAAGGGATATTAGCTAGTAGAAGACAAACGTCGTTATCATGACCCATTCCTATTGTAATGCGATTGGGACGAATGTGTCGTTGTAAGGTTTCAGTTCCGGCGTTTGAATTCCTGCAGCGAAATAACTTACCCTTGTCAGATAAGATCTTCAGGCAACATGAGTTCGGCGTATCTATACATAATGTTAGACCGAGACACGGTCAAATGACGGAGCTCAGACGTAGTCGAGGCAGCGCCGCCTTGTTAGTTAGAACATATGCATTACCATTAATATACACATTATCCATCTATCTTATATATATGAAATAGTGCGCGTTGTTGTACACTTAGATTGTGTACAAGTAAGACAATTATTATACTCGTCACAAACCAAAATGGAACCATGTGCCAGTATCTTAGCTACTAATTCGCTGATAAATATTACACTAGACTCTAAAATTGCATCAGTGCACTGGTTTTGTCGCAGATATTAATAAAATAGAGCCCTCTTCTTCAATATATGCGCTTTTGGGAAACCCCCCCACCCCCTTCTCTGCATTTTGATGTCCCTGCTCGGTACGGAGCCATTCGTCTATTATCTCACCAATTTTCAAATCACGGCTTTTACGCCGTATTGACACAATTGACTACCATCTTGCTCGCCACGCGGCCGCTCTTCTACTCGTATCGAAGCTTAGCCTCGAACTTGCTGTGTGTTCTGCCGTAGGCGATTGCGTGCTAGAGGGGGTTGATACTGAATAGATCCGGAGAACGCGTGGACGTATCATGGCCCGATGTTCATATAATGTTCAAGTCTTCCCCTTTGCTGATGCGGCGTGCTTGTAGATAGTTTGTGGGGGTTATGGACACTGAGAAGGGGACGAGGGCTGTGTCTCCATTGTGAAATGGGGACGTGAGGAGGTTGCGAATAGACAGGTTTGAAAAATACTCGCGTCAGAAGCATCTAGTGATAGGCCTAAAAAGATTATGTAAAGTGCGAATTGCCCTGGGGTATCTGAGATGGTAAGGTTTTGCGCTGTATGCAGTGTATCTATCCCTAAAACGCTATGTAACTGGATGGGGTACTCATCCGGACTAAAGAGCTTTTTTTTGTGCTTTCCTCCTCATACAGTGTTCTAAATTTTTCCAGTGCTCTGGTGGCTGCATTGTAATCCGCAACTTAGTTAATTCGGTACCTGATTCATACCAAGACAAGAAGACCCAGTGGTGAAGAGTTACAAGAAGGCCGGAGAGGTTCTTGTTTGAACGTTTGCTCTTTTTACGGAGACACTACGCTACGGTAATGCAAAAAAAGCTCCACGGTCTCTTATACCCGCCGTACCTGAATTGCATGATTTAATCGTAAAGCAAAAAATATTTTGGATCCCCCCCCAAACCAGGTCGTAATTAGGGCGACCCGCACTCCCTGAACGTTGCCAAGTCACTCGGCCTCACTCTCACTCCACATTGAAATCGATTGTCCCGATCACGACAGCTGCAAGAAGAAACCCCGTCATTGAAAGCAGAGAGAGGGGGGGCAAGTACGACGAGATGGACGATAAGGAGTCTTTTCTGTGGCTATACTGCGTGCACATGGAGCAAGGTGTAAGAGATCGTAGTTATGTTTCACTGCATGTTCAACGTGTATTGAGCAGACTAGGCAGCAATATGAGTACAGATCCGAGAGCCTGGTCGCGAGACCAAGAGAAAAAGTTGATGGCGGTGTAAACTGGTGATTGGCACACTCCTGATGTTGATGAGTCACGTGAAGGAGGGGGTCGACCAAGCTCACGTGCACCTTGTACAATGAGCAACGCATCGTGAGCTAAGTTTCGATTTCGGCCAAAGTCACCTTTTCCGGAAAAGTTGTTAGAAGGGTCAGATGCAGAGCTGAACTTTCTCGCAGACGCGCTGGAGAAAGAAGGTGTCAAAGTTTACCGCCCAAGCAGCGTCGATTAGTACCAAGTTGGCGGATATACAGCAGCCATGCCTCGTGATAGTCTGATGACTGTAGGCAACACCATCATCGAGGCGCCGTTCTCTTGGGGCAGTCGGAAGCGTGAGGTCGATCTTGCGTATAGTGGCGTGTTGAAAGAGTTGGAAAAGGAGGGCTCGATTACGATCGTCCGGGCGCCAAAGATCTTTGGCGTCGACACCATCTACGATGATATTGGACCAGTTCAGGAGGGCGTTCAGAAAAGCGGCAAAAACGGAAACCATGTTTGGGCTATCAACAATTCGCGTGTCCTGCGTTCGATGCCGCCGACTTCATGAGGGTTGGGAAGGTGGTAATCGGCCAGTACAGTAACGTGACTACCCACAAAGGTGTCGAGTATTTGAGGGCATGTGTGCCAGATGGGTACACAGTGGAAATATTGGAAGGTTTGAGACATTGTCCATGTGCATGAGATACTCCCCAATTAACTGATTGAGCAGTTAACGATCCACACGCAATGCATATTGATGCCACCATTTTACCGCTCAAACAAGGCCTTTTGGTGTACAATCCGTTGCGGACCTCGGAAATTGCCCTGAGAAGACATTCGGTGCTCCGTGAATGGGACCTTCGTCCATATCCGTTCGTGCCCCGAAAGAGGGAGACCCCGCCACTGTTCACGACTTGGGAATGGCTGTGCATGAATGCGCTCAGCATTAGTGAAAAGAAAGTCCTCATTGAGGAGAAGGATATCCAGCTGGCGGAATGGGTCAGACAATTTGGGATCAAAGCCATCCCGCTGCCATTGCAACACGTTCACAGCATTGGCGGATCCTTCCACTGTGCTACTGTTGATCTGATCCGACACGGTGTCATCAGCTGAGGCGTTTATTCGTATTCATGCCGTTCTGTACGGCGTAATCAATCGGGACCGAGAGGATGAAGTCTGTGACGACCTATAAAGCGTCAACAATAGGGCAACGCGTTGGGAAATCCATATTCACATTTGTCTTGTTCTTGCCGGTTTTCACAGCTATTCTCCTCGAGCGGGCAGTTGGCGGATTGGGATGGGAGATGCCCACAGTGGGGTAAACCGATTTGTGAGTCGCACATTCTCAGGGATGGGCTGGACACACGAGTTTTGGTTTAAACCTCTGTTTGGTGATGGCGACGGCGATGGCGAATGTATGCAAGAATGCAGGTCAATATAGAGCAGAGTAGAGTAGGTGAAGAGTCGTGTAACCTCCAGATAAAGTTTTGAGCTAGTCACGCACTAGTTAGGGGGCGCTAATTCCATTCGGTATTTAATACGACCTACTCGTATATTATATGTACATATGTACACAGTACACCCCGTTTCATGCAACAGCCCCACACGTTCACACAACGACCTTCAACGCGCCGTGCAACGTTCTGGCGGGTTGGAATACGCATGCACGCTATTACCTGAACCATAGATTTCTCCGTACACGCACACGATCGACGATTGGGATATTTTGGTCCGCGCATGTAAGAAGCGGTGAGCTGAGACACTTTACCAGTTGAGACAAGTGCATTATCAGGATAGAATTTCTTCCAAACTACGTCAAATTCAAGGTTAGATGGGTCGGTTTTGGAGACGCTGCGTTTTACTACGATTGTTGGTAAATAACGTTGATAGATAGTGAATGAGCCTCGGGCGGTGAGCGAGAGTTTGATTTAGCTCGACTTTGCGAACGGGGAGGACAGGATGAAGAGTTAAACCTCGAATTATCTGACCTTGGAAAGTTTGGCCGTCAATTTCCTGGTGCGAGGGTGCGATCTTAGAGGGGGCGCTCAAATCCTAGTGTATCGCCTGGTAATAGCAATGGTAATGTTGGGCGCCTATCGTATCGAACCCTCATGCCCAAAGACGAAGGTCCTCCAATTTTCACCTAGAATTCGTACCCCCTCGTCCAACCCCCATCCTCTGATGGTACAAATCCTCCTCACGATGTCCTCCATCCTGCGATCCATGTCTTCACCAGCGACATGTAAGTCGCTTTCGACGAGCAAGCATTGATCTGGTATTTTCTTGATCAGGTCTATGAAGTTCTGCGGGGTGTCGGATTCTAGGGCATCGGAGAGATTGATAGCGGTGGAGAAGGAAACGAAGATATCGATGGGAACCGAGGGCTGCAGGTAGCGGCTTAGATTAGAGAAGTCGCCGGAGTATGAGTGGAGACAGATGCGAGGTGGGTAGGGTGGACGTCGTTGATTTGAGTTCCCGTTCTCGTTTCGACCTTCTTCCTCATGAGATGGATCCGGGTTGTGCTCCTGCGCCAACTTCTTCCGCTCCTTCTTACTCAATACCTTTTTCTCGTGGCCCTCGAATAGTTCCTTCACAGCGTCGAACAACATGCCATGAGCCTGCACACCATGTATCGAGACAGCTCGCCCCATCTCCGCTGCGAGTTGCATCTGCATCTTGAAGATCAACTTTTGATGTTGAGGATCTGGTTTGAAAGCCGTCAATTTCTTCCCCTCTCTGCTACCTGGGGTCATATTCTCATCTCCTTGTCTAAAGTTCGTCGGACCCTCGGGTTCAGGTATCCGGATCCCACGATCTAGACCAATCTCGCCGATCAGAGCCAGAGGGTACTTTTCAAGGTATGTACGAGTTTGGGCGAGGAAGGCGGAGAAGGGTGCAGGATTCGGGAGGGCAAGGAACGTTCGACGATCCTCATCTTTGATAGTTTCGCGCTTGAAGATTTTCCTGTAATGTTCGACTTTTGCTTCTCCCTCTAGTATTCCCTTTTCTTGCTCTTTCTCGTCACCCGCCCCTTCGGTCGTAACGTACATCTGATGCGCGAACCATGGATGCCAGCCAAAACAAGGTACTATGCATTCTTCCCGTGACCATTGCTCTAGCTTTGGTGATTTGATGCCGTGGGTCTCCGCTATTGAGGCTACTAGTTCTTGATCTTGTGATCGCGTTGCCATTACGGTAAGAACTCGCGTTTTCATTGAAGAGATAGAAGGTAGGGCAGACATGGTATCGGTAGGATGACAATGTGCATCGTAGACGCCAAGATGCCATGGGAATGGCTCTTCATGTGTGTTTCCCCCCATCCTCGGGGGTTGACCACTAGTCGGTCGAGTAGGAAGAAGAAATGAGGCACCCGTCCCAGATTCCCATGCATTCACAAGTAGTAGTCTTACACATAAACTTGCAAATTCTCCCAAGATACTGGTTTGAAACGGTCAATTGGTGAATGGTGAACGCACAGTCAGGAGCGAGAAACGACGCATGACGTTCACATTGGCTCGGGAAACCTTCTCCATATAGACGCCGTTAGTTCGAAAGTAGACTAGTCTATATCAGGACCCCCACTAGAACTCA
This sequence comes from Pleomassaria siparia CBS 279.74, assembly GCA_010093715.1. Taxonomy (NCBI): domain Eukaryota; kingdom Fungi; phylum Ascomycota; class Dothideomycetes; order Pleosporales; family Pleomassariaceae; genus Pleomassaria; species Pleomassaria siparia. The sequence goes on along the minus strand of MU005765.1, from coordinate 942,999 downwards.
TCTCGGTCCCAGTCCTCAACCATCATTCTGACAGCAAACAACGTTTAGGGAGTAAATTCGTGTCGACAGTAAAGATTAATATAGAGCTTGAAATGAGCTCGATGTAACAGCAGGACACTTTGCAACGCATCTGCATGCCTCCTGCCCGTAAGCCGCGGGAACCTACCTTTACTTGAACTAGATCAGGACCCACTATGGATCCTCCAGTTCGCGGGTCTCCACGTACCCCAAATGCAGACTGTACGTACATAATGCGGAGTATAGCTATCTCTCCCATCATGTGGCCGAGTTGGGTGCACCGAACTTACTCGATTAAAGTGAATGGCTTTTCTTGGAGTCTCAACCGAGGGCCCTTTGTCCAATAAAGATACAGCCCAATGTGTACCCCTCCTCCCCTTTTCGTTATTATGTCAGCTACGTATCTATCCGCGAGCAATATAAATCAAATCTCTCCGATAACGAGCCCTTTCTTCTCTTTCCCTCCCTTCTAATTGTCTCTAATCGCTTGTGACTTCGGCCTTCATCTCGTTCATCAGCTACATAAACTTCGTCACAATGCCAGGTCGGTTGGAAAACAAGATCGCGTACGTATCTCTCTCTCTCTCTCCCCCACTAGCATTTCGAACCCTTCACTTCCACTAACCTCTCCCTAGGATAATAACAGGCTCGTCCTCTGGAATCGGCCGCGCCACTGCCCTCGCATTCGCCCGCGAAGGTGCTACAGTGGTCTGCTCCGACATTCGCGAGGAAGCGCGGGATGAACAATCTGAGAACTCTCAACTGACCACGGTGCAAGAGTTGGAGAAACTAGGGGCGAAATGTGCGTTTGTCAAGTGCGATACGAGTCAGGCCAAGGACGTGGAGGCATTGGTAAAGAAGGCGGTCGAGGTGTATGGGCGGTTGGATATGTGAGTTTGATCTTTTTTCCCCTCAGTTTGAGATGAAGAGAGGTAGGTATGTACGTAACGGTTGAAGTGAAAAACGCGAGAACAGGCAGAGAATATGAATGAGATCAAGAGGGCTTTTGTGACGCTGAAACTCGACTAATCCGCCTGCACAGTATGATGAACAACGCCGGCATAGCCTGTGAGGGTGGCGCCCCCACGGCGATATGGGACTACCCCGAGGACTGGTGGGACAAGACCATGGCCGTAAATCAAAAAGGCGTATTTCTTGGCACAAAGTACGCCTCCCTGCAAATGAAAGACCAAGAGCCCCACGCCTCCGGCGACCGCGGCTGGATCATAAATGTCGCCTCGGTACTCGGACTTGGCGGTAAGAAGTCTCCAAGGCCTCTGCATCTAAAAGAACGCTCTGACCTAACGTTACGATAAAAGGCACCCCTGGATCCGTCGGTTATGTATCCAGCAAACATGGCGTAATGGGCATAACCAGGACGGCGGCATGGGACTGTGGCAAGCACCGCATCCACGTCAACGCTTTGTGCCCAGGCTACACAGCGACCTCGATGACGAAAGTGCTTCTTGACAATACAGACATCAATGCGAGACTGTCGGACATGCATCCGTTGAAGGGACTGGGCAACGCAGAAGACTTGGCTAGGGCGGCGGTGTTTCTGGCGAGTGAGGATGCAAGTTGGGTTTCGGGGATTGCGTTGCCCGTTGATGGTGGGTATAGTTGCGTGTAAATCGTGTATGTAGATGGTGCTGTGGACGATGAACTGTAGGGGCAAAGGTGGAGATATCATAGAAGCTGAAAGGACATAGACACACCTAGAAATCTACACGTACCATGAAGCGACTCAAAGATCACATACAGAAGCACCATATCGACAAGGTTGATGTGCATTCTGAATCAACTACCGCCAGGCCCCAAAAAGCCGTGCAAAGGAAAATTCAGCGAGCAGTACCCACCGTTCCATCTAAGCTTTTCACCATCTTCGGACCAGTCGGCGGACAAACACAAACAGGCTTGGGTCAATTCTGCTCGTACCATCACGACCGCCTAAAGCCATGAGTCAAAGCCGGCAGTTTATCTAGCATTCCGAATTGCATCACCGATGTTATTTCCGTAGAACGCCAGCGCCTCGGCCAAAGCGAGATAAGATAATGCACCCCCGACCCCCGAAAAGAGAGCAATAATTCATATCTCATTAAAGTAAGCAACGCAGTCGAATGATTACGAGAGCGACGCCATTAATGCCAAGGGTGACTTATGCAAGATAACCGAGCTCATCGCCCTCCAGGCGCTCCAGATACTCTTTCTCGAGAAGGATATCGATGCACTTCTTGATGTCGGGGATCCGCGGCATGAATCGGTTCTTGATCTGGTTGATGGTCTCTGAGACGAGCTGCTGATGCTTCATCTTCTTGCGCGACTTCATAATTCGGACAATGGCAGACTAAAACATTGTTAGCATGTGAATTTGGAAAAGATAATTTTGAAGTGGAAACATACCTGCATGAGCAGTTTACGGTCTTCCTCGATGGTCTTGTGAGTATCCTCAACCTCCTGCTTCTGCTCGCTCTTGATACCAATGTTGAGATTAACCTTGATCTTCTTTGTCTTGAAGCCAGTGTTTAGCTTATATGTAGTCCCGGATTCCGGCTTCGCACCATCCGGCGAGGCAATCAGAACCTTGGCCTTGATGAATACGCCAAGACTAGGGTCAAGAGTTTCCTTTCCAAGCTTAGTGCCCTCGGTGATCTCGTCATAGGTGACAGTATCGCTGTCGTTGAACAGCAACAGTATTGCCATCTGGTAAGTTGAGACCTGGAAGGTAGGTGAGACTTTGGTACCAACAACCTTACAGTAGTTGGCCTTCATTTCACCCTTGCACAATTGCCACAGCCATGACAGCTTTCGACCTTGATGCTTGTGGTTGTAAAATCGCGCAAAGCGCTCGTACGTCTGAACGATGAGTTGGGGCGGCGTGAAGGGAGTTGTAGGTGCGTTCAAGGGCCAGAAACCGGTACCAAGGATATGATATGTGGTGTCGATGGCCTTCTTGAGATCCTCGCCGTCGAGGTTCTGTTCTAGCCACTCCTTGTAAGAGGTGTTGAGATCCTTGGAGATCTGCATGTCCTGGAACATGCGCTGCAGTTTGTTAGTATATTCGAATCCGCAAGCCTCTTTCAACTTTGAAATCATGCTCGTCTCAGCATCGTCAGATGCCGAAGTAGTCTGTACAAGACGCTTGGCCAACATGCGCGAATAAAACTTCTGAAAGACATCCTTATCCTCAATGTACTTGAAGACGGTCATGATCTGAGTGAGCAGCTTCTCCATGTCATCTTCCTCAGTCATCTTGGCGCTCGATTTCTTCAAGAGGGTGTCGGTGTATTTGGCAAGCAGCTCAGGAGACTTGTTGGAACCCGACTTGCAGATCTTATTTCGGTTGACAAATTCTCGGCAAGCATTGTCCAACGATCGCACAAACTCCGACTCGCCGTTAAAGGCCCGGTTGACAAGGTCCTGATATTGCGTGTGGACCTCGAGGAGAGCTTCGACGTATATCTTCGGTTCAATGTTCTCGCCCTCCTGGGCGACCTTCTCTACAGCAGCCAAACCGGCCTTTCGCACATGCGTCTCGAAGCGGTTTCGGAGAGGGTCAAGACCTTCGGGAATGCGAGCAAGAAGTTTGTACATACGGCCAAGATCTTCCTGCTTGTCGTGGTCAAGAAGGATCTGGAACTCTTCCCGTAGTGCCTGCGAATGTGACGTGATCAGCGACTGCTCGCAAGTTCGCATCAGCGGAGACATTATCTCGCCGAGCAGATAGAGGGGCACGCGATCCTTCTCTTCATCCAGTCTAGCCTCTGCCTTCTTCATGTATTCCACTACGCTGTTCTCGGCCAAGAACTGCTTGGACTCATTATTGTAGTATTCGCCAGTCGCAGCCAAGAACGGCTTCTCAAAGTATTCTTTATAAACGTCGAGGGTAGATTTGGAGCTGTCTGACTCATCGAGACCAAGCGACACAAAGGAGTCCACCACAGACTTGATGTGGGATTGTTCTATTGTCTCGCCGTTGCGCTGCTTCTCGACCAGCTTAAGAACCGATCGCATTACGCTCTCTTGTGTCCCGATGAACATGTCCTCTTTCCATCGCACCAGATGAAGAGTATAGATGTCGAAAATGTTCTTCTTGCCCTCGTCCATCTCGCGCTTCACCCAATGGCGGTTCAGATACCGGAAGAGATGGTTGTTGTATTGACCGGCGGTCGTATATCGGTTCCATTCCTTGATATAAAAGGTCAGGAGTGCCTCGTCCACATGATCCCTCGAACGCGTCTGGACGCCTTGCAGATGTGACTTGAGGTATTCAATCAAATGCTGGTAGAGGTCTTCTCCGAGAAGGTGGGCACCACCGCGGTTGTTATGTGCGGAGAAGGTCGTGGCTCCGGCTACCGCTTTCTGTGCCGTACAAAAGTTGTGGATAGCCGTGTAGAGCCCCATGTATGTCTTCATGTCCATGCCGCCTCGGAGGTCGGTCATGATCTTCTCCACGCCGGCTTCAAGGTACGCCCATCTACGAAAGAGTCAGTAGAGATTCCACAACAGCACACACACGAGCTTTCGTCTTGAACGCTCTTCATGCACACTCTTCCCGCCGCGTAAGCAAATATATGGTGGTAGTATACAGTATCGCAAATCGCACAGCGCGCACAGCTCGCACAGCATTTCTTTCTTGGGAGTTTGAGGCCACGTGAGCACTGGCAAGAAGAAAAACTCGAGGATGGTGACAAGAGCACTTACGTTGCCTTGACGTCGTCCTTGGCCGGGATGGGGGGCATCGTAGAGGCCATGACAGCAGATGTATTCGTCGCGCGCTCTGGGGCACTTTTCGGGGGCGACTTCTTGCGCTTGAGAAACTGTATGGTGCCGGTTTGTTCGATGGACGGGAGGAAGCTTTCGTAGCTCCGGTGTGGTGGTGGTGATGGTGTAGGCGGCGGGAGAGAGTTGGGGGCGAGGGCGGTGTTCTTGTGTTTTATTGGCGGCGATCGGCGTGAATTCGGCTAAGCAGCGGCTGTTACAGACACAGACGCATACGGGGTGAATGTGAGAATGTAATATTTAGGAAGAACAGGAAGGTGGTGGGTGAAGGTGAGGTGGTAGGAAGGCGGCGTGGTTTTGTGGCATCACGAACGTTCAGGCACCGACATGTTAGGACTCTTGGCGTCTGGACCATTCACACTTCATCAGCCTTGCTCATTTATCCCAACAGCCTGACTCCGCCAACCAACATCCGACTGTGCCAGACATGTCCTGTACAGAAGAATAGGCGCGGGAAGCGAATTTCGATCATTTCACCTGAGCAGCTTTGCAGTTACTTCTCCAGGATTCACTCGACACATACACACACACACACTCTCTCTCTCTCTGCCTTTGAAATGTAAAGCATATAATTATTTTGTACTTCAAGCTCACCTATGGCAAACCTTGCGCTGCTCCCACAACCTTTGAACCATGGCACAAGCAACAAGTTAAAAAAGGGCACCCTCCACATCTATACCACACCGCTGAGACATCGATAGTGCCACGGACTTCTCTCCACTTCGAGGCAAGTCGAGTCCATTGCGGGCGATTACGTCATTTACATATGGCCTCATTGACAGATTGCGTTTTGAGTACATTATGGGGAATAGGTGTTTTTATACAGACCAGTGATAAGCTCATAACCCGAAAAATGAACATGCAGCCACCCGTCCAAATCTGTGTGAGTGTGTGAATGCAAGACAAAAGCGTCGCTACCAAAGTTCCACCCAAATCTCCCCAATGCAACACCAAACTCCAACCCAAACCCCCCATCATCTATCATTTCAACCTCCCTAGATGGTGATTGTTTCATTTCTTCTCTTCCTTGTTTACCTCGTTGCCGTTTCCTTCAGCAATATCCTCTGCCTTGTGGTGGATCTTCTTATCCAGCTCTTCCAGTGGATGTGTTAGCTCCTTTGGTAGCAAATCCTTCGCTGTCTTGCCCGGTTCTGCCGTCGCTTTCTCCAATTCCAGCTTCTCTTCAATCAGCTCATCTTTCGCCTTGATGCTGTTCTCGACTTGCTCCACAGCTCTCTCGATTTCAATCTCCATATCTGGGAGCTTGAACTGCTCGGCAATGAGCTTTCCGTTCCAGCGCTGCAGCACCATGACATCTTCTTCTCCGTCATTTGTTTGCTGCACCACTACTCTGCTGACTTCCTCTGCTTGCTCTTTGGTGGGGCGGGGGGCCGCACGCGAAATGAGACGGTTCGGGTACATTAGGCCGGCGGTGTAGACTTCGTCGAGTTCCCAAGAGGGATTGGGGGTAGGGAGATTGTTTTGAAGGAGGAATTCAAGGTGCTTGGAGCCGGAGAAGGCTTTCCAATGCGACCACGATCTATAGACCAGGTAGAAGAAGGGGAGATTGGGTATTCTGTGTTCTGTTAACTGTTGCTCTCTCCCAATAAATGTGTTTATACGTACACTGGAATTAGCATGAATGGAATGGTGAATGGCATGGCAATCACACTCCAGATAATTTTGCTCCTGTGCATAGCCTGCCTCTCGGTCGCCAACTTTTTCAAGATTTCAGGCACTTTCTCTTGATGCAGATACATGCCCGGGAAGATGACCTGGTATTTTTCTGTACCCTCCAGTATAGCCTTCCGCCGCTTCGCTGTCAGAGCAGGTATTGTCTTGAGTCCCCATTCCTCGTAGGGGATCTGCTTAAGTGCCTGGTTACCGTAGAAGGTGACCTTCTTCTTCCAATCCCATAATGCCTTGTCGTCCTTTTCCCACGTCGTCCAGGTTGTAGCCGCTTTTATTGTCGCCTTGTCGAAGATGTTGCGCTCGGACACGGCCTTTTCGTGGAGTTTTTCGCAGTAGATGAGGGAGCGACGTGTGGAGATGGGGAGGAGGAAGAGACGCATGTTGCACGGGTGGCTGTCTCGAAGACTGTGTGGCGTTAGCATGAGGCAAAGAATGAATGTCTCCACAGTATTTACGTGCCAGCTTTAATCAGAGGTCTGCTAGAGTGGAATCGATATTTTTTTTTACTGTTTGCTGAGTCTCTAGCTATATTCTATTCTCCTAGCTGGTTTGGTGGAAAAGAAACGTATATGAAAGCTGAGATGGTATGATACACAATGGGGCTGGGCAGAAATTCTTCGTCAATTGCAGTGTGTGTTAAGACATTGTCGCGTGGTGGTTGGTTGGAGTGGAGTGGAGTGGAGTGGTGGAACCCGATGACCGCATTGTGCACTGTGGAAGCTTTGAGCCGCTAAGACGGTTCCTATTCCTTGATAGATGATCGCCGTCAAGCTCACAACAACCGCAATCTTGATCCCACTCCGGGCTGTACATCACAATCACCCCAAACCTCACGCGAACGTCGCCGTCTTCTGTTCACCGCTACCTTTCCCCCCTCCCCCCCCCCTCTTTCAAACATGTCGCGCGCTGCCATTCTCGCTCCCTTATAATACATACTGTGCTCACTCGCCAAGGGGAGGTTGGGCCGTGCAGGCGCCCTCGAGACGCTCTCATTAAAGCCACCCCGTGTGGTTTCCCAGCCTGACGCCAGCGCAACAGCGCCCCCGCGTGAGAAAGTTAGACAAGAATGACCGGAAGGCCCATGGTGGAGAACCAAAGCAATGGTGTTCCCTTGCTACTCAACCCAAACCGCCTCCTGCCATCGCCTATCCCGCCGCCGACTGCTTCGTCGCTAAGCTCACAGCGCCCTCAGTCGGGATTCTCGGTCGTCTCCTCCAGCAACGAACGCTCCCGTACCGACCCACTCGACAGTCCTTCTGTGCGCAGATACCACAGTCATTCCATATCCTCGAGTCCGCACACTCTGGCGTCGTCCAAGGGCAGCCAATCGGCTGACAATCGGGACCGGCAACGCGCCGTCCGCACACTTCCGCGTAAGGAGCCATGCGTTTTTGCGGTGAAATGAAAGAGGAACCGGTTCTAACACTCTATATAGCCTGGGTCCAGTCCACCGACGAAGGCGACAATGCCGAACCTACGAGCCTCCTACTTCCTCCTAGAACCCCCACCAGCATCCGCCCCGCCTCGCACAACTACCTACCCACGCCGAAAACGAATGCGGTAGCTGGACGACACTTTGACCACGCAAGAGAAGGCACGCCCGTAACCATCTCGACCCCTGTGAGCGAGCAAGCATCAAAATGGCAGCAGTTTGCAAAAGCCTCCAACTACGAGCGCCCAGACTCAGCACGCGGCGAGGTCATGTCCGATGACTGGATACAAGAGAATCTACCCGACCTCGAAGAGCCCTGGCATCCAATGGACAAGGAAGACGAAGCGGAAGAGCCTGGCTTCTGGTTGTTCAGCTCCAAGAAGAGATCAAGACGATACGTGCGGGTGCAACAAACACTCATGAATCACCCCATGGTGCCACTCGCAGTCCGAATGGTCGTCCTCACCTTTTCCGTCATGGCGCTGGCGCTCGCTGGTTCCATCTTCCACAGGTCCGACTCAGTCGGCTGCGAAAACAATTCTTCAACCTGGATGGCCTTGCTCGTGGATGTGGTCGCCATATTCTATACATCATACATCACCTATGACGAGTACACGTCCAAGCCTCTAGGTTTGCGTTCGCACAATGCAAAGATGAGGCTCATCTTCGTCGATCTAGCCTTCATCGTCTTCGATTCAGCCAATTTGAGTTTGGCATTCCAGGCTTTGACTGATGACCGCTGGGCGTGCCGAGAAAGTGACGATGATCCGGGAAGCTATTGCCGCTTCTCACGCGACATCTGTGTGAGGCAAAAGGCCCTGACTGCCACACTATTTATCGCGCTTCTGGCGTGGCTAACGACGTTTGCTGTCAGCACCCTCCGGTGAGATTTTATTTCCTGCTGGCCATCTATCATCACTAACATGCATCAGACTCATAGAACGAGTTGCCCGGTAGTAATAGCTTCACGTCCGTATTTCGTCCGTATTCTTTATAGTACTAGTACCCCAAGATATTCATTAGCACAACGATCTCAAGGGTCTCTCCATTCCTATCTGTTTCTTTTTCTTGCATACATCGTCCACAGCTTGGCGTTCTCATCTGTTTTATATCGGCATTCCCGGGCGATGGGGCGTTTTTGTTTTGTTTTGTTTTTGTGTTTTTGTGTTTTTGTGTTCAGGCAATAACCACGGCCCCCAGCATACGGATCTTTTCATTTTGAGCCAATCGTAAGTTTTGAGTACCATGCAGCCGACCAGGCCCAGGAGGCAAAGATTTGAATAGAGTCATCACGCCTGCGATAGCGGACAAGGCAGGGACTGTCATGATGTAAATAGGCAGGCTGGCGGCTTCAACGGCGAGTGAACTAATTGTCCGTCGACGTTCATATTGCTACATGTATGCTGCGGAGTAGCATGTCCCTTTCTTGTTTACAGCACGTCTTGGCGGCCATTCTGGGAAGTCGCGACGTAACAGCTCTTACATATATACCACCTTTTCTCTCTATTCCCCCAGATGTGCACAATCCCCTTGAGTGTTGTTGTTTGCTTTCCTAATTCAATCTTTCAAGTGAAATGAGCATCTCAAGGTCGTAGTTTTGCGTCCGACACCAGGTCTGATGCACATTCTTTTATATTGACAGGTCTGATGCACATTCTTTTTCTTCTCTCCTATCCCACTGGCTCCCCCCTTTCACTTTCACTTTCTAGCTCGGCTTTCCACACCGCTTTGATCGTTTGCTCTCACGCGTTGCCTCGGTCACGAGCGGCACCGGACGCTGCGCAAAGGCAGTCATATTGTGCTATTGTAGGTTCTCTCCACCGCCTTAAGGGCTTCCACCACCAAGCTCGACCGCCAATATATACAACTTCACTACCCCACCGCTCCACGGCCGCACAGTATACACAGAACCCTTACACCTCACCGCACTTTAGTCTCCATATTCCCGTAGTATCCGCGCAATGTCGGCTCCAATACCCAATCCCGAAGTCGTTGTGCGCGATTTCGACACCAGAGAACGCAGCTTTGGACTCCCCGCAAGTCGGATTAACGGGTACGCCGATTTGGTACAGAGAGCATTTGCGGGTCTGCAAAAGAATCCGCGGCAGTACGATTATCATCTTCACCCGACGAACGACTTATGTGGACCTCGAATTGGAAAGACGCGCTGGGAGTCTGGACAGTACTTCGTTGGTCAGGGCAGGCAACTCACTGTGTGGATACACTTCCTGCTAAAGGGAGGACAGGGCGGGACTCTGCCGCCTACGGATTCACCTCAGGTGCCGCTGAATGCCAACGTGGAGCAGCATAAGGGGAAAGTCAAGGCAGAACGGGTGAATCTAGCACGTGACCCAATTCGTCCTCTGACTATACGGCAACGAGACTACAACGACAGGCATGAACGCTCTGTATTTGAGGCTCCAATAAGCCACTGGGGCCCTCTCTCGCAGGATCATGCTCCACCACCAGGATCTACAGTCACTGGATGTCGCAGCTCAGTAGTCGCCGGTGCCGTACCGCCCCCAGGCCACGGACAACCTGCATCTCGAAAGCCAACGACCTTAGATACTGAACGTCCTTGGAATTATGGACGCCTGGGAACTCAAGCGACAGTCGCCAAAGCTATATGTTCAGCAAACTATGGACGTCCTACACCTTGCCCTCCCCCAGGCGCTCCCCCAAGCGCTCCGCTCTTTGGATTCGATGGTCCCATATCCTACCCTGTTCCAGTCGCACACATGTACGGCACTCCGCCAACTCCTTCTTCCCAAATTAATGCTCCTTGCAATTCTGCACCAAAACATGGATCCTGCAAAAATGCACCGATTCGCTGCGAATCTCTAAGTGCGACTCGTCCAGTGTCTCCACCTCTGCTTCTTCCAGGTGCTCCGTTTTCTAGATCCGATGGTCACAGAGATCGCCTTGCTGCAACATCGGTAATTCACGATCCTCCAACTCTTCCTTCTGAAACTAAGGCTCCTCTAAGAAAAAGGCGGAAACTGGAATTATATGGAAGTACACTAACTCGCCACGAATCTTCTAGTGAAGCTCGACCTTCGCCTTCATTTCCTCCGCTTTTTGGAGATGGTTCATCTAGAGATTAAGTTTTCCTGAAATCCGTTCCGAAGTTTTTGTCTCTCGTAACAAGGCAGGCAACCCGGTATCTCATCGAATAGAGCCGAGTCTGTGCTGGGGTCTCAAAGAGCGACCCATGTAGGAAATAGACAGGGGTTGAACTTGGGCCATTGGCGGTTAAGACAAGATCGAGATGAAGAGGTGCTGAAGTTACCGCGGATACTCTCGAAGCTTTTTACGTGAGATTGGATGAACCGTTTCGTCAATCTCCACAAAGACAATGCGCACCGGCTATAAAGGAGAACACATTAGATGAAAGAAGTTAGGAAGAATTATTAAATTTAGGGCATAGGGCAAGAAGGGGGGAACTAGTCTACTAGTAGCAGACGGTTAATAATTAGTCGAGTATTCAAAGATCCTTCACTGAAATACAACACCTCATTTCACGCCATCTCGAAGACCGCGTGTCTTCTTATTTGACACCCTTTACCCCCCATCCTTTGACAATCTTTTGCAACTTCCCTTGTGCGTTTCTGGTAGGTGAGTAGGTGAGTGAGTGAGTGAGTGAATGATGACCGGGCTGAGAGTCCATAGTCGTTGACCTAACCGCTTTCAGCTCAACCGCTTCACTGGCTTGACGTCAGCCATATCTCGCGCCGAATTACAATACGCAGTACCAGGATCATAATGTACATACATACATGGGCACGTCCCCTCGCGTGGCAATCTGCCATGCATGACGCTCTTTTCGCCTTTCTTCCTTGTTTCTCCCCCGCTAGTACGTATATTCGGAGTTAGTCTATATTTAATTAGTGGGAGAAACATATCAAGCTTTCGTACGGCACTCTGCGTTAAACCTCCATGTCCTCGAATTCATGCACGCCGCCGACATGATGCGTCATCAGTGCTCTTCCAATCGTGGCCATCACGGGATTATCGGGGGAAGCCAGTGGTGGGCTTTCATTTTCATTTTCGTCTTCTCTTGGATCCATCCAGGGCCTTAGTCAGTCGACATGGTTGGTCGGGGGGGGGGGGGGGGGGGGGGGGGGGAAGTATGTAAATAGATGATCAGCTACATACATATATCTATCTCCTCATGAGTCATGAAGCCCCTGCATTTTATCCCACAGGGAAGGAAAAAAAGATATGTTTTTTCAAAACGGTTGCATTTGCTAAATGCGTTTTTCTGGTATTAGGGGAGTTATTTACATGGCGCGTTCCATCTCGCATGGATGAACTTGTGGGGATCTATCACCGAGGTCAGTTGTCGAGTCTTGATGTGTGCCGTAAACGAAACGAAGAGAATTGTCGTCCGAAATATACATGCCATCTGAAGCTAATGAGGAGCCTCACTTCGGCTCGCAGACGACAAGGTATAGGCTGGAAATACCTAGCGATTGCACATTGATTAGAGCCACTTGTAAGATAGACGCTAGTGAGATGGTAGACAATTTCTGTATATTGATGATTATGATATACCTAAAGAGATATGTATGTCTCCCTGAAATAATAAGGAGTGACGTCTCTGACCATATATGCATGTCCGCCACGTCCAAGCTCCATCATGTATGTACATATGTGACCGTGAATCGGTCTAACATGAATACCCAGCCTCACATCCAAGTGTTGTCTTTACCATCATGACATTTTACATAATACTCTCATGCAAACTGTCCAGGGGCTCAGGAGGCGAAGAAAGAGTGAAAAGGTACCCTCGGTTTCCGAGTTCGGAACTAGTTATTACTAGGCATACGCTGATGGACACACGTGATAGATTCTTTCACTCTCCGCTCCAGGGAGGCTCCCATATATAGGGTCTTCATGCTCAGCAGCAACGTTGACGCTTGCATTTTTCGTGGATTTCACTGCATGGGTGTGGCCCCCCGCGTACTCGAAATGACTCGCGGTGAGCTGATCAAGTCGCGGTCTGAGATATAAGGCTGAGCAGAGAAGCCTTCGCATAGGAGATTGACCGTCTTTCCATCTCTCGGGCGATACATTGGGAAAAGTGCGGTCGTGTGCGATTGATGCACCGGATTCCACACCAAGATTGAGATCACAAAAAGGACCGTCTTTCCTCGTCCACGATGAGTAACCAAGTATCACGGACAAGCTAGAGCGACATCGAAGCCCGAGAAAACTCTCCAATCAACAACAGTCTTAGGACAAATTTTCTCTCTCTCTCTCTCTCTCTCTCTCTTTATCCAGGGTGGAAAGAAAGAAGAAGAAAAAGAAATGGTGCTCTAATTTTTTAGTAATCGAACGCCTCCTCGACCAAATCCACAACCGCCTTCCCTTGCACGTTTCGAACTGCCTTCCTTACACTGTCACTCAGCATCCCCGGTCCACAGACACTGACTACCATGGCGCCAACCCTATTTCGCACTTGTTCCTCGAGCACCCCTTGTACATTACACCTCCCCCTGCTGATATCCACGCCCTCGATCCTCATCCCCCCCTCCGCACCACCCTGTGAGTCTGACCTCGAAACGAAGACCCTGATGCTCGCCACATGGCCAAAATTCCTCATCATCCTAATCTGGTCCAGGAAAGGCGTGATCCAGGACAGACAATCGAGATTGGGAATACACCACACGAGCAGGATCTTGCGCGTTGCAGTCGTGTTAGTGTTGTATCCGCGGAGGAGGTGGGGAAGAAAGGAGAGTTGTTGCGTTATTCCTATGCCACCGGCGAAGAGGAGGACGGTGGAATGCGATGTTAGACTATGTAGGGTTGCGTAGGGCCCTTCGAGGGAGGCGAAGAGTGTTTTGGAGGAGGAGGAGGAGGAGGAGGAGGCGACGAACGCAGGGGAGGAGGCCAGGTTGTAAAGTTTGCGTGTGAATCCGCCTTGGGCGCGGATCATACACGTCACGACACTGTTACTCGACCTGTCCGCTTGTCCCGCATGTCCAGTCTCGACAATGCTCGGGGGTCCGAGAGTCGCAGTCGTAGCCGTAGTCGAGGGGGGTTTCTTGGACCAGAACGATGCAAAGGAGGAAACAGATGATGGTCTTATGAATGAGGTCGGTTTTATCTCCTCATCTTTTGTGCTTTCTTCCCATTGCTTTTCTCCTTCCCCCTTCTCGACCCAAGCAACGGAAAAGGGGTGGCTCTGCCACCATGCCAAACGCGGAATCCAAACATGCACATGTGCGCCCGGCTTCTTGTTCCAAGTATTCGGTACCTCGAAAGTGACTCTTGTCACTTCTCCCGGCAGTGCTTCAATACTAGCCCTTGTCCACATTCTGCCCCTTCCCCCTTTTCTACCATTTCGATATTCTCTCCAACCGCAGTTCGCTCTAATGATTCGGATGATTCTGAAGAGCAGCTCGCCGACGATGAAGCCGATGATGATACAGACCCATGGGAGTTGCGGCAATGCATGGAGGTGCAGATGGTTGTATACGCCGACCAAGGCAGCGAAGATACCGAGCCTGTGCGTAGCGAGAAAGACCTCGTAAAAGGCATGTCGAAGCGGATTAATCGAGTGACTGACGAGGAAGACAAAGGCGAGGAACCCCACCACGGCCCACCGATAACTCTGTGATTTTTCAAACATCCAATGGATACTATCCCATCCCCCCTCTCCATCATACCATGTACGATAAGTATTGTACGCCCATGCAGTGATGTGCCCGAGCACCTGCATAAACAGGAGCCGTGCCGTCCAGCGATGGAAAAAGTTGAATGTGTCGTATCCGATGCCGAGGATCCATATGAGCGGATTATTCCGTAGTGCGAATAGTATAGCGAGCACGAGATTGTACACGGCGAGGGTGCCGGTGCGACCGCGGAGTTCGGCGAGTGTGTGATGGATGTCCGGTTTCGCCGTGTTGGTGTGAAGGACGGGTTCGAGGCAGAAGAGGACGTTGGGGATGGTGTAGAGAATGACGATGATGAGTCGAAGGCGCGAAGGCAGTGTTCCGATGCTGATTCCCTTTGTGATATGGACTTCGCGCCGATACTGTGTAGTGCCCAGCGGTGCATACAATAGATTCCTCTTCATCCACGGCCAGAAACTCGACGTATTGTCTCCCCAGTACTGGACATTGTTGAGCGTGGCAATTACGGCTACTCTCATCCTCTTGTGCAATATCAAGCTCCATATCCGATATACAAACGCAGCGAGGCCGAATGATAGAGCGGTGCCGAGTAAGATGTGCGTGAAGAGGTAGTTTTGCGGTTGATCGACCCCAGTGAAGCCATGACTATACTTGAAAGGATCCGACGAGGACGTGTAGTTGATGTTGTTCACGTCTGGTTCAAGAGTGGTCGTCGGAGGCATCGATGGGAAAGAAAAGAAAATGAGCAATTTTCGCCTAAAGTTTGACGAAGAAGAAGAAGAAAAGGTATCTCGGAAAACAGCAAACGATCCACTCATATGCTATGGGACAGGCAGTGGGTTGAATTACGTGCTCTTCATTTATACTTCCACGCTTAAGTACCGATAGTGTCATTGCTGCGAAAAAGGAAACAAGAAGTATACGCTAGTCCTGCGGTGGGTGTGATTGAAGTTGTCAAAGTACCCTTGTCGCACTTTCACCGGTTCACTGATCAACTTCCTCATTCTCCACCTCTTTACCAGTCTCCAATCGCCGAAGTCGCACATGACTTCCTTCTACTATCAATTCGATATACGAGGACCAGAGTGGGTGAGCTAAGACGAACGAACGCCACAGATGACCCTAGCTGAGGTAGTTTTTCTCTGTTCATCCTCGGTCCGTGGATTGCAACTGGCTGGATGGCGGGACTCAGTTCACGACTGCTTATGGTTTGATAGAAGTCTGTTGTTGAGCGGATGCCTAGATTCTACATTGTGTAACCGATACCGAACATGATGCAAAGCAGAGGCTTACAGCTGAGTATGTTTTGATCTAAGACTCACGCCCAGTACCAGTAATCAATATGTATCGACTTCGACACCTACGGTGATGCGATGATCCTTGTGTACTTTGGGTCTGACGTAGGAATAAGAACGGCCTGGAAGAAGAACTTGAGGGCTAAGTCAAGAAAAAAGAAAGTACAATTGCGCGCCCATCGGGCGGTCGATAGGTGGTGACTGAAAACTAGCTAACTGTAGGAGAGGATGGACGAAGGACTCGAGTTCGTACACTTTCTTTTGGCGATGACGACCAAAGTACGTAAACAGTCAGCACTTTTTTCTTCTTCGACTCATCACAATTAACCAACAACCCCTCGTACCAGTGATTCTACTATGTCCGATACACGAAATAGAAGCGTCTTGATTTCTCTGTATGAATTGGACATATGATGTTTCTCGCGACACTCTCCATCCAGATCATGCGTAAATGAATGAGTGAGTGTGCTAGCATCAATTCGAAGAGGCTTACAGCTGAAGAAATCCCCTTGGTTCGTGTAGTATTGACTTCCATAAGAAGAAACTGTTTACGGTGAAAGGATCTCGTATCTCACCGAGTACACCCCCACAGGCTACATTCTCACGTGACCCTCCACGTTTCTCATGTGGCGTTGTGACCACCAATCCTAGTGCTTTCTGACGTAGTACCGAGCCAGTATGTAGTGAGCTTATCATCATCAATCTCAAAGAGAAGAACGAGTCTTACAGTAGTACCCTGCCGCGCGCCTATGGATATTGGATGGAGCAGGTAGATAGCTATACGGTTGTTCCCGCTAAGAATGAGCGGCTCGTACCGAGTATAATTCCAAGGCTTAACATGTGAGATTTGTAGTCCGCATATTGGGCGATGAGAAATGGAACAAAATCGGGCACCGGCTGAGCAGAATACCTTTGTAGTGATGACGACTCTTTGCGCACGTGACAGTCAGTACATACAATATGTCATCTCCAGCCGTTCCTCGTTGGACCCAAAACATGAACGGCTGGCTGTGTCTGATGAACCCAGGTACATAGATATACTAATACAGATTCAACCAATGGCGTCCTGGAACGTGTAGTATATATATATATATATATATATATAATCACGCCGCACCCTGAAACGCATGGATGTACATTAGAATGGTGCGGCGGTCGCATTTGCCAGAATCGTATGTATGTATGTACGTTGAACCATGTAGCAAGCAACATGTGAAACGGCTTCTGGCTAGCACTTCGGTGTCCATGTGGCGTAACCGTGCTCATGTACATATTGTATGTAATTAGCGCTGTCGAAGGTGAAAGCTGAAGGCTGAAAGCTGAAAGAAATCTGAAGACTGTAGTAATCAACTTTCATGTGTCTCTCGAGAAAGTCGGATTTCCAAAGGGCTCCCTCCCTCCGAAGGCTGAGTCTGAAATCCGATGCACCTTTGCGGTAGGTTACTTATGCACGGTACATGTACACGAAAGGCGGTCTGTCACAGATGATTCCTTTCTCTCTTCCTGTTCATCTCAATATCACACCATGCTCCCCATTGCATATTACCCCTTTTTTTTATCTCTCCTCCTTCCCACCTCTCCCCACCCAATCCACCCAACTCCCCGGATACTCGCCCACGCTCCTAAACCCCGCCCTCTTCGCCACATCTGCCGCAAACCTAGACCTAACACCCGCCTTACAGTAAAACACAACTTCCCTCTCCACGTCTGGTTTCTCGAATCCAAATCTATCCTCGAAGTCTTCGGGGGATAACAGGAGCGCGTCGGGTTGACTACTGATGGGAATATTTATCGCGGTGGGAATGTGTGAGGGCTTGTATTCGTGGGATTCACGGACGTCGATCAGGAGGGGCGAGGTCGGAGAGGATGTGGAGGGGTGAGTGGAAAGTTTCTGAATCTGAAAGGGGTATTAGCTGTATGTTTCGCCAAAGTGTGCAACCTGGTGTTCTTTCGCGTGTCTTTTGTCTTCGTCTTCGTCCGAGGTGGGGGGGAAGCAAAAGCGGTTCTTACATCCTCGAATTCATACACCTTGCTCGCTGTCGCAGTAGTATTGCCAGCAGCATTGGACTCCCATCTGCGCTGGCCTAGCCCAAATGGTGTCCTCGAAGAAGGTATCACACGTGAAAGCGCTTGGGAAGTAATGCGCGGCGGTGCAGGGGCACATTGTGAGCGGAGAATTACGTATGACGTTCGGAGGGACAAGAGCTGCACAGCTCGTTTGGAGGCCATGGTGTGGTGATGTGGAGTCGTACCTTTTCGTGTGTCAGGAGGATAGCCCTTGATTGTGAATAAGCAATAGCTTGAGCGGAATATTGTGGATCGCAGACTCGATGTTTCAATGGCGCAATTGCGAGCTTCGGCATCGGCTTTGATAAAATATTTGCCGACGTCACTGCGGGCACGGCCATAACGCCAAGGCAAACCCAACAGGGGTGGATGAGACAAATTCCCAAACTTCACTGGATTATCTGACGCACCAGATTCTGGTATAATTGTGTGTTCTTCTAATATGTATCATCTCCCTATTTTCAAACAAAACCCCCGAACTCGTAACATATCCGTCTTTTGTATGCATCGCACCCATCCGCCACGATCTTCAATTTGGGTGCCAGCTCATAAGTGTCTTCGGGAAGTTGTGATGGAGAAATCTTCAAGAGTCGGGAGCGAACAAGGAGAGGAGAGCCGGTTCTTCAAATTTCGCCCCAGAGTTGCCAAATATGTCGAGTTCCATCTGAACATTGCCTGTAATTGCACCGCCTTCCCATTCCATCATCCCCCTTCCTTCCAGAGCCCACCAAAATCCGATTTCACCAAAAACGGACCATGGGGTATCATCCTTCTCCATCACTTTCAGCACCACCCTACTAGTCAAAAAAGAGAAAAGCGCAGAACCACAAAGCAGCAAACTGGTATATTTGTCTTGCGCCGGGGGAATCATCTCACAACCTAAAACGCCCGCACTGAACAGATAGAAAACAAACAGAACCCATGAACAATAACCGAAACAAGCAACAAGAGACACGAAAAAAACAGGATATGACAAAAAGAGCAAAAGCAACCAGCCGAAGGCTTTTGGTAGTCGCCAGTGGGTATAATTCTTTTAGTTGATATCGTCGCATAGAGCACACCGGAGCGGGGTATTTGGTCGTCAGAAAGGCGGTATCAAGTGGGAAATAGTGTATCGTTTAACGGGGAGGCCCAATAGGGGCCGGGTATCCAGATGCAGAATGAGAAGTACTAGGGCGACCGCTGTCAACGGAAGCCCGCGGATCGTACCTGGGGGTCAGCTCCCCAGACGCCGCTGAGGATGAACCGAAAGGAAACTTGTTCTCGAAGCGCGGGGTTGGCATGGGCCAACTATTGGTGTGATGTTCATCGTCCGCGAGATTAATGCCGCTGTCATTCCAAGGATTGCGATAGCCGCTTCCTTGGGATTCGATGCTAGCAAGAGATGCTTTAGAAGCATTGCTCGACGCATGCTTGAAAAGGGAGCCGGGCGAGTTAGTGCCGTTCTTCCGTCCATTGAAGATGGAGGTGAAGGAGGACATACTGCCCGGCTTACGAAGTCGATCTAACATACCGGGGCGCTCATCATCCCCAAAGTGGGAGCGGGTTGGCGAGTCGGTGCTATCGACAGGGGGTTCTGCGCGTTGAAGCAACTTGGATTCGAAGAACGGTAATGAGTCTTCAAAGGAGTCAGACTTGGGCCGAGGAAGGGCGCCGCGGATGGTACTTGTGTCCAAGCCATGCATGACCAAATGATTGATCAAGAAGTCGAGGGCGTCTTTGAGACCACCAGCATTGTTTCTCGTAAAACTGAGGTGGATGGTCTCAATCTGTTGCTCCTTGTCATCAACAGTCTCTGTCTGCTTGTCTTTCAAATGAGTTTCGACAACGTGCTGATCCCTCAACTTATCAAGGATATCAGTCTTGAACTCGGGAGAGCGCATGTGTTCGCCAAGCTCCACAGACACGGGGAAGGACAATTCATGGGCTTCTGGAACCATACCCTGGTACAAATTAGCATCAATCTTGGATGAAAATGGGGAAGGATTGGTGTACCAAGAACTCATCGACTGCCAAAGGCACCTGGTACTCAGGGCCAGAGACAGTAACGGTGTCACTCGCTTCCTCGGTGCTCGGGAAAGAGATCTTGCAGTTGAACTTCTTCTCCAGCTCATCAATCTTGTCCAAGCGTGCTAGGAGTTCGCGGTGATACAGACGGTTGATGCTGATGGTCTCGGACACAAACTCTGCGTCGGCCTTTTCAACCATGTCCATGATCTCCTGCTTGACCAAATCTAGATTCTGAGCATTACGAGCAGGAGTGCGACAGATGACGTTGTCTACTTTGATGTCGTCCTCATCTTTACCGAAGCCTCCGCGGTCCATCGCATTGGAAAATTTGACGAAGACGGAGTACTTCTTCATGATACGCTGGATGTGCTGGCCGCCAATACCAATGATACGTTTGTGATACTGATCGGGGACATGGAAAGAGATGGCGGCAGGCATCTCCATTTCAACCAGGTCAAGTCCGCCCTTGGTGGCATCGTACTGGGCGCCGCGTACCACAATGTAGAAGTTGTATTCGTTGAAGCCATCGAAGACAATCTGAACGCTGCTGTGGCTCATGATTTTGTTGATCTTACCGTTCTTCTTACCGCTGACGAACTCTTTATGCTCGTTGGCAAGCTCGATCTTCACGCTCATATTGTACTGCGACTTTTTCACGAATGGGATATTGTTTATGACCATCATGGCGGCCTTGACTTCATCATCGGATCCGTAGATGTGGAAGTTGAGCTTCTCGAAGCTGATCTCTGCGCCGGAATTGATGCAGATATCGGAGAGCATAGCACGGACATCAGCCGCAGTGGGTGGGCGTTGCGTAGGATCGGGGTGCGTAATGTACCACGAGGCGCTGTAAAATTGACCAGCCTGCTACTAGTGAATACGGGTTACGGGAATAGAATTGGTGTCCGAGCAAACTTACGAGAACCATCAATTCGCGCACGGTCCGCTCGACATGCAAGACATCCGTGCCCTGGACTCGAACCATACCACGCTGCATACCAAGGGGTGGGAGCAGAATGTAGGAACCGTTAGTTTCTATGATTTTTCGCACCTTGTCCAGCCTCTCAAGGAGAAGCGCGTCCAGCTTGGTGTCTGTGATCATGACAGGTTTCACAAATACCTTGGTCGACATGACCAGATCATGCAGTCTCTGCTTAGCTCGCAGGATGCTCTCTGTGCTCTCTCCGGTGATGTAGATGAGGTCTTCGGGTCTACGTGTAGCCCCCTGAGGCGTGTAGCCGAATATGCGAGGAAAGGGCGGCGGGAAGTAGATGGCGGTGCCAGTGGCAGACTCGATCAGCTTGATGTTTTTGCGCCCCCGTCCACATATCAACGTGTGCATGGTCAGTTCCAGCTTCATGGTATCCACATATCGTTTGAGCTGTGATGAAATTAGCTGTGTGCGCTAGTGCAACCTGAGCTGCGGGGCACTGGAAACTCACAATCTGATCTATCATGATCAGCACACGCGTCTTCGCATGCTCCATCGTCTCCATGTCGCCATAGATGGCACAGCGTAGGCGCGAGTCCATGGTCTCGAGGTTGCCGTTGAAGCTCGCAGATTCAATGTCGGGCTGTTTTGGCATCAGGACAAAGATGTCGCCCTTGGTGGTCTTGGCAATGAGATCGAGCTGGTTGAGCACGGGGCCCTTGAGCTTCTGGGTGTCGCGGTCGATGATCAGATCCGAATCGATGTCGACGAAGGATGACCTCTGTGGCTCATGTTAGTGAAATCTCAACGTGGGCGGCTCGCAGCGGAAGACATGCCAGTGAGATGGGGGTCGAGTTGAGGATCTTGCATCGCATCTGGTTTACCACCTCGAGCTCCCCAGAGAGGCAGACGTTGGTGACAAGGGCCCGCAGTGGCCCCCGCTGCAGGCCGGGCAGCGTTTTGGCCTCGGCAGACACCACGGTGGCAGAAACGCGTCCATCGCTCTGCTCAGTGACCTCCCGACACGAGTTCCGCAGGTTCTCGACGTTCTGGGCATGGACGGGCAATTTGTGAGGGGGCATGCCATCAGCCGTGGCTTCCGCATGTGTCCACCGCGCTTTTGCTCCCGGACTCGCGTACATGATGTCGTCGACATCGGGACCGGCGAGATTCGACGAGAAGGGCACGTTGAAGGAGACATTGACCTGGGTGCCAGGAGGAATGACAGGCAGCGGTGCAGTGGCCGTCGAGGGCCGCTTTATAGGAGCTGTGACAGGCATTTCGTGGTTGGACCTCGAGAATGGAAAACCGGCAGAGGGCGTCATCTTTTCCCAGCCGTGTCGGGCCTGGCCTGTGAAGTTTGAGATTTTGTGCATATTTGGTGTTGAGGAGGATGCCCTGGGGATGTGGCGGGCGGGAGTGTTGATGGGGGGTAAAGGGAGGGAGAGAGAGAGTGTGAGAGAGAAGAGGAAGGAAGAGGGAAAGTCGAGGTGCTTGCAGCGAACAAGGCTGAGTGAGCGAGGGCGATTAGTGGGCTAGCCGATGATGATGCACGGACTAACCCGCCCTCGTTGACGAAAAGAGCCGGAGCGCCATCTGGGCAACTTCACGCCCAAGCAGAGTGGGCAATTATTCAGGTCGCCTTCACCCGCCTATTTTTTGCCCTTGTCCACGAGCTGACTGCTTGGTGTGTCTCACAGTGGGCGCGAGGCTGCAGGCCCTCGCACGTTTCTAACGCTGCGCGCGGCGGACTGGCGCTAATTATGGGTGGATGGATGTCTGCTGTTTCTGTTTCGCGATGCGAGAGCTCCTGTTGGGATGGAGCTGCACGGCATGCACCACCGCTCACCACCTATGTACAGATACATACATACCTAGGCAGCCCGCACTCCATGGTCCATAACCCATTATTAGCCCATAGCCCATAACCCATAGCCCATAATAGCCTATAATAGCCCATAACCCATAACCCATAGCCCATAATAGCCCATAATAGCCCATACTGTAATAGCCCACGACAGCCCATAATAGCCCATAATAGCCCATACTGTGTACAATAATGGCCCATGACAGCCCATGATGGCCCATGATGGCCCATAGCCCATAGCCCATAGCCCATAGCCCATAGCCCATAGCCCATAGCCCATAGCCCATAGCCCATAACCCATAACCCACAACCCGCAGCCCGAAGCCCGAAGCCGGCCAGGCCCGTGGCTCGATATTACCTTGTAATTGATTACCATACATAGCACACACACACACACACACACACACAGGCACGCTAATCAGGGCCTCTCTCCCCATCACCACATCCACCTCCATCTAACCAGCCTGTCCTCGCGTGTTTCTGTCCGCTATATTACCCCTCCCTCCCTTCTCCCTCCACCTCCACCTCCACCTCCACCTCCACCCACCTACGGCAAGAATATGCAATGGTATACCTAGCGAGTCCAGGATCCCAAGACCGTTTCACCTCGCACACGGTGAAAGTTTCTCAATGCCAATAGTGAGCCTTTCCGCGACCGTACCTGTCTGATGGCCACCCCCGTCACGTCACGTTGCCCGCCAGTGCATGCCAACAAAAGAGGTGATTCTCGCGTGTCACTGTGCACCCTGCATTTACTGTTCTGGTAATTACCTATGCGAACAAAGGGGGGGCACTGCGGCTCCACGGTCGTTTATTGGGTGCTGACGCTGACGTATGTATGCGTACTACGTAGTCTTCTTCGTTTGCACATACCGCGGGCACGTTGAGGAGGTGTGTGTGTGTGTGTGCACTGTGAGTGGGCTATGCAGATCAATGCATCGACGACAACTCATAAACCTCTACATATACAGTAATTAATAACTACCTTTGTACCTACACAGTGGTAAATAAATTACAACACTCCCACTTATGTACAAAGTACTCTACCGTGGGACACCTTATTTAAATTATTGTGTACTTTGTACATACTGTACTCTGTAAAGTCCTACCCTGGCAGATACAACATAAAGCCCTGTCCCACCGCACGTGGTGACGCGCGGTATTCAGTCGTGACGTTGGAGGTAAACCCTCTGCCTTTCTGTGGCCAGCCATCTTTTATCATTTTCATAATACATAATTACCCCCTATTGCAGCTCGTCCATTGTACATAAAAACGCCATCTTCCGACCAGTATTAATTATCTGCGCTGTGAGTGGCCAGTAGGGAATAAATACATACAAAGTACATCTCCCAAGCCACCTTGTCACCGATCCCGAATCAGGGTTCCACATCATCGACCTTTCGTCTTCTGCTTGCGAGCCGTTCGTTCCTTGACCTCGGATATACTTTGTAATAGTCGTCGACTGGACTAGGTACAGAAGAAAAGAAAAAAAAAGAAAAAAAAGAGGTGCGATTCAGCTGTGAATTAGGCGTGAATTGAGATTAACTGTTAGGTTAGGTTAGGAAAGGAAGAGGACGCACTGGTGCAAGGTAGGTAAGGTAATTATAAAGTGCGTCGAGAATGCATATGCAGTAATTCTTCATTGTATATATATGTATATGTATATGTATATGCTTGCTTATCCATCGCATGATAACAATTACTTGAAGACGTAACCGTCACCCAACTCGCGATCATAGCATCAGAGACTGTACTGTATGTACTTTGTATCCAACTAATCGGGCCGCTTCCACACGAAGCTTTGGTTTCCAACTGCAAGATATGACGTACGGATTGCAAGCACTTCCCTTCGGCATCTACGGAGAAGCTGGCCCCGAGTATGTAATGAAGAATGGCAACGAGTTCAAGTTTATTATGAAGAAGAAAAGACATTTATCAGACGTTAACGTCGACGCCAAGATGCTGCTCAACACTCTTAACTAACTATCAAAATAAAGGGCAAGCCAAGAAATGGGCAAGCCAAGACTCATTGAAACACATTCGAACATTCTCGACATCAGCTCCTATGTATGTGTTGTATGTATTCCGCCCAAGGGCTAAATTACATACAAAGTAGACATATCATCTAATTATGTTCCCTACCCCCCCCCCCCCCCCCCCCCCCCCCCCCCCCCCTCCCCCCGCAAAGTTCAATTTCGGCTTGAATCTCACTCAACATTGTTCAAAATTTCTTCCCCCAACCCCATCCGTTCGTTCATCCTATACCGTAATTACGGCTGATGATGATCCCCCCAACCCCAACCCCCTCCCCCGCCCTCGGCCAAGCAAGAACCAGCGATCATCGCCGTGCCTCGCAAATCCTCAAAATCGCAAGCCAATTCCCGAGGTCCCCCTTCGCCATCCCACATGCATCGTCACAAACGACGATCAACGGGACCGAAGAGGACGCACTGACTTTTACGCGTAACTAGCTGCAGGTAGCCTAGGAAAATCACACTTTGTTTTCCCTCGCTTGCTACGTCGACTTATCGTCATCTTCGGCACTACTGCGGTACCACTCTTTCCAGGGGCCGTCGCAACAACTGTCTATTTGACATAATCTGTGCTGACAAACCATAGATTTATTTCCTCTGGCTTGGGATGAGGCCCAGGACATTTTCAGATTCACCACTTTGGAAAATCATGGCAGATACAAGGGACGGAACAAGAACGTTGGCGATTAAAAAGTCTTATTTTCCATATCAGAAGTGGCATTACCCAATTCGATCCACTCTTACAGTCCAGTCCTGATTACATACACCCCAACCCATCTCCGCTCCACGCAGCAGATCAATCCCTTGCCAAACAAGCTGACAAGCTGACAAGCTGAGGAATAACCTACAGCTGTCCAACTCGAATCTCCAATCACCTCTATCGTAGCAATGCCGAATAGTCTATCCAACTCAATAGCGATAACTCACTCGTCTAGGCTCTCCGGCATACGGCTCCTGGGCCACTTCAACCGGCCTGTCCAGAGCTCCGTCATCAACATAACGTCTACCTGGCTGAGGCGCAGGCGCCGCATATGCATAGCGGCGATCATCGAAAGGATCTTGTTGAACTACGCTCACTTCTCGGAATCGAGGAGTAGCAGCTACACGTACATAATTCGGCTGAACGCTCTCATGCCGGACTGGGGCATACTCTGATGGTACTTCTCGACGAATGACCTCAGGACGAACGCTGTAAGCTCTTGGAGGAATGTACTCACGGGGTGGGCCCATCTCCTCATACTGCATCACAGACCGTCTTTCGATTAATTGCTCCTGCGGACGATAATCCACTTCAATCGGTCGATGAGAAGGTTCGCGTTGTCGATATGGTCGGATCTCTAGAGCTTCGGCCTCCGAGGCTTCGATATATCTCCGAGGTGGCGGAGGCATCATCTGAACATCTCCTTCGTCGTATAGTTCCGAGCGTGCGGGAGCACGGGTGACGGCGCGCTCGTAGTATGGATCTGGTTCGACTCGCCTGCCAGGTGGTGCCATGGATTCTCTCACGTCCGCTAGAGCCGCGTAGTACTTGTTACCATACTGATCGAGAACGATGCGGCGGGGTGGCGCCATTGTTACAGGTGATTGGGGGCGCGACAGAAATTCTTGGACCGGAGATCGAGAGCGCTCGCGTACGTATCTAGGCGCAGCTGATGGACGGACCGAAGCTTCTCGATAGACAGGCTGCTCTATAGGTCGATCCACAAACGCGTGTGATGATGCACGGGCTTGTCGAATTTCCGGGGGGGGATAAGCCTGTCCGCCTAGAGGTGAATACGGTCGCCGTGTGTATTGGAGACTCGCAACACGTCGCAGATCTTGGTCATCACGCTCAGCTCGCCGTTGCGGGACGGGAACGCGGATAACGGTTGGCGACGAAGGTTCTTCATACTGGCGAAGTGGATGTGACGCTGATTCCTGTTCTCTGTAGTAAACGGGTTGCGTTCTGCCCTCCCGTGCAGAGGGAGTCTCGATATCGCTAGGCAGGGCTTGTAGGGCTCTCCGCTTACTGGGTTGAGAATCGGGGTACACTGCAAAAGAAGGGGGTGATTGAGGCTCTTCCTTGATGTACGGCTCAGGAGAGCGGACAACACGTTTGTTTGCTTGCTGGCGTCGCTTCTCATCTCGCTTCTCGTCGCGTCTACGCTTGCGTGTGTTTTGGATAGGTGCTGGGATTCCGACTGGGCTCTGCTGTCTAGATGACCTGCTTCATGGATCAGCACTATCGGTAGGGAATTGGATACTCTACAAGGAAAGTTCGTTTTTTTTTTGCTGAAAAGGAACTGAAAGTGAAAGCGACCAAAGTAGCGTGTAACTAGGATGTGAAAAGGGAAAGGACTTTTGTCGATGAACGAATGCAGTACATGAAACCTCTATTGCACGACCCTAGGTCGGAATGAAAGACGAACGAAATGTTGTGACTTCTTACCCATTTGTACCACCATTCTTCACCGGCCCACGCTCTCGTCCGCGTCCTCTGCTAGGCCCATTTGGAGTAAGAGTGGCCGGAGGTGGTGAGTAATCTGATTCCTCAGCCTCATCCTGAATCTGTGCAGGTTCAGGTTCATATATCTCAATATCATCCACAGGTTCATATGCCTCCTCATCGAGATCGATCACAGTAGGCTCGACCTGCTTGAGCTTAGGCTGAGTAGGGGTAGCGGGCTTGGCTGTGGTCAGTTGCGCTTCAATAGCAGAACGTTTCGCCTGTAAATTGAGAGGCTCAGCGGCTTTGACACCGTTGACATCCTTGTTGGTATCACCCTCCTCCGGTGACCAACTGTTCGCTTTGCTCGAATAGTATGAGTTCTCATCGAACGACTCGGTTCGGTCGCTGTTAGTGGACGAGACTTGCAGGCCTGATAGCGGCTTCACCAGCTCATGGGCTTTGGTGAGAACACCTTCCACATCAAAGCGACTCTCTCGGTCCTCTGTGTCGTTGCCGCGGCTCTTCTTATCAAGCTGATCCTTCAGATCGCGCTCTATTTGCTGCCGTTTTAGCTGCAGTTCGGCCCTGATGAGGTGGTCAGATTTCGTAAGTAGAACGGGATCGATACCGGACGACGTGGAAACTGCCGAAAAGGGTCGCTGGGTAGGTCGTGCTGGGGAAACAAACTCGTGTGCAGATGGAGGGTACTGGGCGAAGCTCTCCGGGCGCGGTGGAAAGGGCTTCGAAGACAAGGAATGGGCCCCGTTGGGAGTTCCGTTTGTTGTAGGCCTGCTGGATGGTGGAGTGTAATGGGCGGGACGCGGTGCAACCTGTTCTAGCACTTTGGAGGGAAGCTGTATACGTGGGTGTTTGCTAGCAAACACTTGATCGCGAATGTGCAAAAGCCTTTCAATGAAGTCAGCTTCGCGACGCGCCTCAGAAGGCACGACACCGTTTGCTGCCATCGTGGTCGACATGACGTGGACAGGCGGCTGGTCTGGCTACACCCGCAACGCGCGAGAGTTTGGCGTTCGACGCGAGGCGCTTTTGTCAATTAGGAGCTATTATTAATACAAGTACAAGCGCAGTACAGGTGCGTGAGTTGTGGCGGGCTGAGGTTGAGGTTGAGGTTGCGGTTGCGGTTGATGGAAAGAAAAACTATACGAAGGGGTTTGGAGTAGAAGCGCACGCTGCACTGACGCTAGCTTCTGCCAAGTGCCCAGCTACATAGCACAAAGTGTCCTTGCGCTTCACCCTGCCAAGTGTCAACCAGCCCATCAACTATCGTGATCGGACCGATTTCTTCTATCAAACTTAGGTATATACATACACTTCCGCCTACATAAGGCCCCTTACTCCTACTCAAAAACCCCCTTACGTACGGGACTTCTGACGTAGAATAAGCTGCGCACTTTTGAATTCGACTCGACGTAGCTTTTTAAGTCTGCGATTGCTCCGATCGCTCTCCGACCTCGTTCGGCGAACGCCATCGAGACTAGTTTTAATTATTAATCATGGGATGTATTAACACAGTCCCAACGCTCTCAGGTACTTTATTTCTCCTATTATCTGGCACGTTGCAGGATGTACTGACGTCCAGATCAACGCCTGTCCCTTCCAACTAGCGACCATACCAACGGACGCGAACTATAAACATAAGGCTTCTTCTTACTTCAAACAGTATCAAGCTAACCTCGAGCGAATGGGTCACGCTGCTCGTGGTCCCCTGTATGACGTCCGTCAACACTATGCCTGTGGACTTCCACCGGATGGATTCACAGTCCGTGGGATTCCACAACCATGGGTCTTGTCGACTTTTAACGTTAGCACTATTATCATCATGTATCAAGTGTCAGATTCGCAGCATGACTAGGCTGAAGCAAGCCTTTAAAGGCCAGTGTGGTCACAGTACCTAGCGAACCTGACTTCCCCGCTACGACACAATCTTACCTAGGTCAGCAAACAAGAGGAACAGGCCCAACTTTCCGCAAACAGCAAAGTATCAGACATCAGCGTCACCTGCTTATCTCCCATGAGTTCTCTCTATCAAGGAGGATAGGCAGAATGATGCGGATATTTAGCGCTTGGCCAAAAATGGAAGAGAGTGACTGGGCCCCTTTCCATTGAGATGCTAAAATATGTGTCGCGGCTGCGCTCTACCCGAGCTGGAGCATACGGAAAGACGCGCCCAACCGATGAAGTCAGAGTAAGGGCGCTGAGTATGAGCCTCAGGAACTCACAAGGCATTTCATGGCCTCGCTCAATGGGCATTCGGACCCCAAGGTCTGCTGTCCCTCGAGTTGGTTGTCTGTACCCTAACTCACTTAGGCTACTACTATTAATATCTATTACTGGAGGATCGCTGCTGACGAACACATCTAAATTACTTTTACTTAGGTTGCTTCACTCCGGTCGCTTTACAGTGGTCGTCACCAGGGCAAAAAGGGCTGAATTAGGTCACCTTTACTTCAGGTCGATTTACTAGGTGCAAGGGGGATGGATTAGGTCGCCTTACTCAAATCGCCTTACCCAGATCTCGTTACCTAGGTACAAGGGGCTATGTTAGTTCACCTTTACTTGCTTGGCTCGCTTTACTGAGGTCACTATACAGCTGATCTCTAGCAAGTTCTGCTTAGAAGGTTACCCACACAGCGATTCTGGCCAAGGAAAAAAAGAACGGGAAATCTCCTTTCTACCAAAGAAATATATGTCGCTAATCCATCTCTTGCTCCTTAGATTCGTCAGTCCATTTGTCGTTGTTCTATCTATATTAAATTCCATAGATGTATTCTTAGCAAGTGTTTTGCATTTCTTCCTGTCCCTGGTCTGCTCATCTGTACCGTTCCACGAAGTAAAAACATATTGCGGGCCTGGTAGATTGCTTATAATGTTGCAGATGAAATGTAAGTTCATCCACTGAGCGTTGACGGTTTCACTGATTAGGCACTCTAACGAGATCAAACAAACGACTGAGTTGGTAGTCGTTGAGCCCGTTTCAATATATAATCCGCTGGCCTGGATTCTTACAATTCGAGAGCAAACTTTACTGGAAACGGTTTGGCCGAATGGTTTCTGAAAGTTGCCAAAGGATCCCCTCCGTATGGATACCCGTTGGGAAAAGTCAGGTAACCGAAAGCCGACAGTGTTTGATAGATATCGTTGCCCCGTCTCGTATAAGGGCTCTTGTCTCCACTACATAGTTCTTAAGGAGGTCGAATATGTCTTCGTAAGGATCGTTTTTTCCT
The DNA here is from genome assembly GCA_010093715.1 of Pleomassaria siparia CBS 279.74. Lineage (NCBI taxonomy): Eukaryota > Fungi > Ascomycota > Dothideomycetes > Pleosporales > Pleomassariaceae > Pleomassaria > Pleomassaria siparia. The sequence continues at coordinate 912,563 of MU005765.1, read as the reverse complement.
TGGTTGTTTCTGAGCATTTCTCCATTATATATACAGAGCGTGAGGATTCCTAAACTCAGGCTTGTTTTTGGCGTGTTGTCCTTTGGTACTAGAATTCGAATGTTATAGCCACAGACGTTTGCGGTAATTGCAACAAAGTTGCACACTAAAGAAATTACTAAAGTCTGTTAAATATCATTTAAAAAAAAGCGTTATAAGCATAGATGTAAAGGTAAGTTATTCCTAGTAGGGTGCTAGTGGCTTGCGTTATGCCTCATAGGTGCTGGCGTGTGTGATTAACTTTTCTTAAAAAATGTCTGAGCTCTGCTGAGATAAGACATCAGAACGTTCATCGCCTCGACGACTCGACAATTTTGACACTGCAGCAAACGTGGAAGAAAATCAGTATCAACATCCTCACTAAGTCATTCAACGAAAAGATCAATGGCGTATGACGATGAGAAGCCCGTATTCTTTTTCGATATCGACAACTGTGTACGTAACATCTTGCATCATAGACACCAGAAACTAATTCGACTACCAGCTTTATCCCAAGAGTTCGTTCCCTTTTCCTCGACCCTCAATCAAAGGTTACTGACTCATGTTCAAAGGCACAAATATAGCTCCCATGATGAGCGCACTCATAGGTGAATATAGCCAAAATCAAATACATATACATGATTACCTAATCCTCTGACTTCCGAAGACAAGTATTTCGAGACCCACCTCTCCCTCTCACAAAAAGATGCCAACGAACTGCACTCCAAGTACTATCGGGAATACGGTCTCGCCATTGAGGGACTTGTTCGCCACCACAAGGTCAACGCTCTTGAGTACAACGAGAAGGTAGATGACGCGCTGCCACTGGAAGATGTCATCAAACCCGACCCGGAACTTCGGAAGCTCCTCGAAGATATAGATACGAGCAAAGTGCGCATGTGGCTGTTCACAAACGCATATGTTAATCATGGAAAGAGGGTCGTGAAGCTACTTGAGATTGATGACTTGTTTGAGGGCATGACGTTCTGCGACTATGGGATGGAAAGGTTTGTCTGCAAGCCTCATGCGGACATGTTTGATAGGGCGATGAAGGAGGCTGGCATAAATTCAAACGAGAAATGCTTCTTCGTTGGTATGTGTTCGCATTATTACTCACTAATATCTATGTGGCAGTCATGATCACTAATCTATCCCTCAGACGACTCATTCATCAACACAAAGGCAGCACACGCAAGAGGGTGGAATACAGCACATCTCCTGGACGAGACAGATCCGGAACCCCCTCACAAGGCCGCTCAACACCAGATTAGAAGCCTGCAGGAGCTACGGACCTGCTTTCCCCAATTCTTCAAAAGCTCGACTTGAACACAGAATCAAACAGCATCAATCATTGGATAGTTTACCATTTGGGCCAACATGGTATGGGAAAGAATAGACATATTTATCTTCGAATGTAGAAAGTTGCTTCAAAGTCTTCTCGTTGACTTGAAACGTGATATTTACTTTTGGTATTGCAATATTGATCATTTATCTTCACACCAGGATAGCCTGGAATAGCCTATGAGTAGGGCGCACTAGCCCTATAAATCTTGGATATGGGGCTCTTAACGCGGGGCAACTGCAGCCTAGCATCACCTTTCGTCCATCTCAACTTCTCAAACCCATAACATCAACCAAGACATTCAGACCTTGACTCTAGACATAGGACTTTCAAATCCTATCGCATAGAAAAAGCGAATATAGTACCTCATGAGCTCCTCTGCAACACCAACTTACTTCCAAACCATGACTCCCGCTCCAACCACTGATCCCACGCCCACCAACACACCCGCCGCACCTCAACCCTCTGCTCTACCACCCCCGTCAGAGCCTTCCTCTTCCGGACCTCCAACTTGGAAATCCACAATATCTCAACCACCTGCTTCAGAAGGCACAATCCCCATACCGCACCGCAAACCGCTTCTAAGGCTCGAACTACGCGATCTCTCCTCCGCCGGCTCACAAGCCTTCCTTCGTCTTTTACATGCTTCGTACGCCCTCGAAGATGCTGTCAATAGCGTTTTGCGCCTACTCTACACGGGTCTGGATACGGACTGTATACCACCTACGCGGTCTGTCACGTTAATCTTGCGATCGATGGATGGAGTTGCCTATACGACGGGCAAGGACCTCGACGACGATCATAAGGAGATACACTTCAGTACGGACTACATATCGCAAATATCCGACACGCGATTGAAGGAGGAGATGAAAGGTGTGATCGTACACGAGATGGTCCACTGTTGGCAACATAATGGTCAAGGAACAGCACCGGGTGGATTGATCGAGGGTATCGCGGATTGGGTTAGGCTAAAGGCTGGATATGCGCCGCCGCATTGGAGGCCCCATGGTGATTGCGACTGGGATGCGGGATATGAACGAACAGGGTACTTCCTGGAGTGGCTGGAAAAGAAGCATGGGCCAGATATTGTAAGGAGGATCAATGAGGGACTCAGAGGATGCAAGTATGAGGAGGGTGAGTTCTGGGATAAGTGCTGTGGTAGTAGTATCGGGAAGCTGTGGAAAGGATACCAGGGAACGCTGGAGGACGCAAAAGGAATCGAAGGGACAAAGGAGGAGAACGAGGAAGCAGAAGAGAAGGTAGAGCCAGAAGGGAAAGGCCAAGGACAGCAAGCACCCCAAAAGGACGGGGACAAGGACTGGAATAAGGAGACCGACAACACACAAAGCAACGCTACAACCGAAGACCCCAGAATATCAGTTAGAGGAAGACCTTCGTCATGAAGCTTCCAAGGGATTTCTCCATGCCGTTCATATTCCACATATACCAACACCAGATGATAGGCTGAGAACATACCGGTCACTTACCGCGGGACACAACCTACTGCGTAGAAGCTACCTTGGAAGATGTAGCAGGACGACGGAAAGTGTTTGCCTTTATCCCACCGTACACAAACTTGTGCGGTAGTCTGGTATTATACTCGGCCTAACATTTGCTCAACCCCCTCCCTTTTCCCATAAACATGTATGCATACACAGTACCTCAAATCTCTCGAATGAGGATTGGCGTCTAGATTCGGACTATCGGGGTCCAAGTGTTACACCTTGTCACGCCTGGAGAGAATAGCAGACTGGAGGTGCATGGATCTGACTACACCAAGTATCTTGTATCCGTCATTGATGCCTGGCACTTTTTTTCTCCTGGTATTTCCTATGGATACAACAAGTAGAGCATATTAATAACCCTCGCTGCGACCAACGGATCACGAGACGCTCACTGCAAATTCCAGAAACTACTTACCATCCCTTGGGAGATAAATGGGTGAACCTTCTCAGCCCTACGAGCCCTAGGCGCGCCATGCAATGGTGCCCTACATATGTATAAGTACCCGATTATCAACACAAAGTGCACGTGTACAAGTTCAATGCAAGGGCAATCTAACATCAACCGCCTCAAGGATCATATGCCCCAGTCAATTGTCTGCTTCGCCGCAGTTCCCCTCTGGATTATGCGGGACGAAGTACACCAACGTCGGACCCCGCTTTGAGCAACAGTCTATCTACACCTTGTCTGATAACAAGACCATGGAATTCTTATCTTAGGTTACACTGCTTGATTGTATTTCTCATATGGTTTCTAGTGCCTGCATTCTCGTGCACATATTCCACCAAACTCTCGCCCTGGTGCATGGGTATATCAACTCAACTATATCTCCTTCTCCTTGCTACTTTCCCAGCTGTACGCGCCTTCTTTTGTGGTCTACTTCTATAGCTAAACTTTTTCTGGAATCTCTCAGCGAGGTCAATACGCTTGGAAGGTGTAAGGACCAATCGTTCCTACTAATTTTCGACCCCCTGGACCGGCAGGAAGGAACGGACACAGCATTTCCCAACTGCATAGAAGTTATTCAGCTTCTGTTTCCCCGTTACAAAGTCTTCTATCGCCTTGAACAGTCAGGGGCCGAGCAAATATATTGGCATCTTTGTTGGCCTTTCCACTTGAGAAGAGGTAGTTGTCATCTAGGCATCTCATGTGGTTTAATCGAGATTCGTGCCTGGCCTCTTATCTGCCTCTATGCTGCACACTGCCATCCAATTGATATCAATCAATTTCTCCACCACCATTGCCCCCCAAGGCTCCCATTTGGCCAGTAAAGCAAACACGCATCCTGTCTGGTAATTACTTGGCTGAGTGACATGCATCAAATCCAATTACTCACACAACTCGACTCCTCCTTGCCCACAATCCCAAAATCCCACGTGCCATTCATTCTCCCTCCATCCCCCACCACACACACACACACACACACACACACACATGCACAAAGACACGTGAAATCCCCAATCAATAATCTGTCGGAGCCGAAATTCGTGACGAGAAAAAAGACAAATAATAATAAAAAAACCCGGAAGAAGAAGTTATTTTTAGCCCAAGCCTCCTCGATGCGTCATTGAATCGATAATAAGTCGGCCCCAAATCATGCATAGATAGATCCATCCATCCATCCATCCATCCATCCTCCCGATGTCGCAGTCACAGTCGCAGTCGCCTAATTATCGCGTCTTTTTCTTGTTTCTCGTTCCACGCCCATCTAATCAGTGTACCTACCTACTTACAATACATTACAGTAATTCAGTACAGTTAGTTACCTAGGTATGCGCATCCGCACAGCCCCGTCTTTTTTTTCTTTCTATTTCTCATTGTCTCTCGATCCGAGTCGAGACGAGATCGAGATACGAGATACGAGATACGAGATACGAGGTGCGAGAGATAGATGCGAATACGAGCTTTGACAAGGCAAATACGCGGACGTGTACATTTATCGATTGACTTGCTTGTCGTTATCGATTTGCCGTTTGAAATGTTTTCCATTGCGTGCGCGTGTGTAACTATGTACGTGTGTATGTATGTGTCTTTCTTTTGTACCCTGACACACACACACACACACACACACACATTGTGTGCGCAGGAAAGACTTCATGACACTAAACAGATAGATGCATAGAATCCCATTGAACCCCCCCGGGTCGCCACCGCCGCCTTTCGTTAGTTATTAGGCGAATTCTATTAATGGCCTAAATACATGGTTACATGGCCTCGGACCTCGGTCACGATATGTACTTGACGTGCGTGTATAGAAAAGTTATGTCAAAGATGGCCGTTTTTCTTTTTGCTTTTCGCATGCATGCATGTATGTATGTATGTATGTGTGTGTCTATGTATGCGTCTATGTATGCGTGTTTTATTTATAAATGCCCTCGCCGCCAATAGCGCCTTTCTCCTTCCCTCCTCCCCCCCCCCATCCTTCCGCCAAGAGACTCTAATATCCGTATCTGCTTCGGTAAAAAAAAACCGACCAAAAG